>CAUYRH010129372.1:0-31319 GCA_963574655.1 Perodicticus potto
CCGCCAAACAACAATCATGGCTGCAACCAAAAAATGGCCGGGCGTTGTGGCGGGCGCCCATAGTCCCTGCTACTTGGGAGGTGGAGGCAGGAGACTCGCTTGAGCCCAGGAATTGGAGGTTGCTGTGAGCTGTGATGCCACAGCACTCTCTCCAGGGTGACAGCTTGAGGCTCTGTCTCAAAAAAAAAGAAAAGTGAGTCAAGAGGCCAGATGTGTGAGGCTTAGCCACGTCTGTCCATGGAAGGGGACACCAATATGTATTTTATGTCTGCCATGCAGATTAATAAATTGGGTGTTCCAGCTTGCTACAAATAAGTGATAACCCAGAGACTCTGAAGCAAGAATCAATAAAGCAAAATGCAAAACCATGAAAGAACGTGGCAAAATGGCATTTTGTTGAAGAGGCATTCATGGAAGCTGGGTCAATGATAATTATTTTGACACAATTTGAAGAAAGAATATGGGGGGAAATTTGTGAGACAAAAATCAAATAGAATAAAACATAAATGGTGGATTTGGACCTTAACAGAAAGAAGCAGTGTCTGGCTTTGCTTAGTGTCCACTCTCTGTGGTTACTTCTACATGACTCACAGAAACAAGGAGGGAAGCCCAGTGAGATAAGGATAAGACTCAGAAGATGTTTCTTGATTCTACCATCAGAGGGTGGGGTACTTTCTATTCATTTCTGCTGCTCAGTTTAATTAATTTGTTTAGGGGAGAAAATGACAAGCTTTGGATGTCAAGGGTCAGATCACCGCCCCCCCCATGCAAAATGATGGAGCTAGAGAGATACCGTGGAGGGGAAGGAAAGGTGTGTACCACCCAGAAGGACCGTGTCCTGGAAAAAGCTGTAGTAAGTGGAACAAAATAGAACGCTAAAAAGGCCAAAGATCTGGGCTCAGTAGGAAAACCTGATCCCATGAGCTAGAAAATCAATTAGGAGCACTGAAAAGGATTTGAAACAGTGCTCAGGCAGGGCATGGCATCTGCCTCCACCTCCATATCCCTATAAAATAAGGAAGTTAGAGTAGACAGTCTCTGAGGTCAGATTCAGCTTGAAAATTACCAAATAATATTTAGGAACCAGCAGAATGCAGAAAGATTAGGCTAACACATAATGATCCATTGAAATGTCTTATCTGACAAAATGCACTAAAATCAGTACATAAAGATCCTGCCCCAGGCTCGGCGCCTATGGCTCAGCAGGCTAAGGCGCCAGCCATGTACACCTGAGCTGGCGGGTTCGAATCCAGCCTGGACCCGCCAAACAACAATGACGGCTGCAACCAAAAAATGGCCGGACGTTGTGGCGGGCGCCTGTAGTCCCAGATACTTGGGAGGCAGAGGCAAGAGACTCGCTTGAGCCCAGGAATTAGAGGTTGCTGTGATGCCACGGCACTCTATCCAGGGTGACAGCTTGAGGCTCTGTCTCAAAAAAAAAAAGATCCTGCCCCAAAGTAGAGTTTGAAAACAAAAAACGGAGCAGCATATGATCTTTGAACAAAAGACTTTTTGCAGTTAGTTCCACAAGATCATGAGGAAGAGGCTGCAATGCAAGGCAAGAATGATGGAGGGAAGGGAGAGAAAGTACAGAGAAAACAAAATAACTTAAGGCCTTATATTTAAAATAAATTTGTACCTACTATCTCTTAAATTGTCATTAGTGTTATGGGAGAAGGAAGAAATGCAAAGTTGGCTCACAGATTTTAAAAATAGAGAACAATTTCAAAACAGTTTACAAATATACAGTAGTTCATGGCTTTGTCATCATTTCACTAACTCAGCTGGACACAAGTTCTTTGAGGTTCCAGTGCCCTCAACTCTTTCCTGGGGATGTTCCAATATGTGCTACAAAAGTAGAAATTGATGACCCAAATCATGAGTGGACCTTAAAGCAATTAATATGACAAAGAATGCTCTTTAAATAATAATGGTAAAAATTTAAGAGTCACCCGACTGCTCCAAATGCAAAGAAACAAGCTAAGATACAAGAAGAGCTGACATTTTAAAAGTCTTTTAGGTCATCATTAATAGGAATCTTAGTACACGTGTATGAAGGGTTTTAGCGAAGCTCTTAACAATCTCTTATTCTATCATCAAGACTACAGAGCAAGAGAGTGCATTTCCAAACTGAGTAAATGGCCATGATGCTGTTGTCAAGCACCTTACATAGCCGAAAGGTCTAACATTCGTTTCTTGAGAATCTGTGCCAGTTTTCTGGGAACTGACGCTTCCATACCCTTCCCGTCACCTTTGCCAAGATCATCAATAAAAATATGATGGAAGTTTCCTTGCCCTAAAAATGGAGTCTACGCAACCGCATTCTATTTGCTGTCATGATGACGGGTAGTTGCACCAAGCCAAGGAGTAGCCTAAATATTTAACGAAGCAGGAAAGCCATTCTTCAGTTGCAATGCAGACCCAACTAGACAGTCGGAAAAGATCACCTCTGTTTGTTTTAAACTGGGAATAAGTTCCTGAATATTTAATGCATGCCACAGTATTCAGCGCTATGAGGGGCCAAACAAGGGTCAGGTAAAGGCTGCCTGCTGCTCCTGCAATTTCAGATTCTCTCCAGTTTATTGGCGGTAGGAGAAAGCCTGGTTGAACCAAGTCAGTCTTCAGCAGCACCCTCTGTAGTAGTGCATAAGTAGAAATATAGAAATAAAAATGGGCCATCACAGGCCTTTCCTGGTGAAGCATTGTGAAGAATTAGAAGCAATCTTGCAGGAAAAATGAGGAGCAGTCCTGGCTTACATCGCTGTTATTCAGAGGTGGGAGAGAACAATGGTATTAGAAAGGAGAAGCAACACATTATCTTGTGATTATGCTGGGAAAGAGACCTTATAGGCAGCTGATTCCATTATTCGTTGTAATGTTAGACAAACTTTCCTAACTGAATAATCTTAGTTCAAGAAAGGAGTACTTTTATGAACAATGACCCCATGGCCAAACTTAACATTTAACCAATTTAGATTCTGTTACAATAATATGGGTGAGAGTTGGACAAGGATGGTAGCAGAAGGAGAACCAAGAAGTACCTGCTGATTAAAAATTGACCAAGGATGACTCCAAGATTTTTGACCAGAGCATTTGGAATACTGGAGGTGCCATTTACTGAGAATGCAAAGAAATGAGAAAAGCAATTTTAAGGGGGAAATAAAAACCATACTTTCAGACAATGCTAAATTTGAGATGCCCATTAGACAACCAAACCTAGATGTCTACTGGACAGTGGCATGCACTGAGCTGTCATTCTGGGTGGAGATATTTGGGATTTATCACCATAGATATGGAATTTAATTAAATAAAATCATCTGGGGACTATAGATAGAGAATAGCCCTACTGTGTAGGATAGGAATCCTCACACTTTTTAAATAGGGGGGCCAATTTACTGTCCCTCAGACCATTGGCAGGCCAGACTATAGTTTAAAAAAAAACTATGAACAAATTCCTATGCACACTGCACATATCTTATTTTGAAGTAAAAAACAAAATGGGAACAAATACAATTCACACCAACACATGTGGTCCACGGGCCGTAGTTTGAGGACCCCTGGTGTAGGAAGACAAATAGGAGAGACGGGTATACTTAAGGCCCAGTGAATGGAATGCTTCAATGAGAGAGTAACAATTACGTCTAATACTCCTTAAATAAATGAGGACTGAGAATTGGCCATCACTTTTGGTGACATGGAAGTCACTGGTGACTTTGATAAGAGTTGCAGAGACAAAAGATTGAGTGCAATGTGGTCAAGAGAGACTAGGAGGAGGGCGAGTAGAGAATGTGAAGTTCAGAGAAATATTTCAAAGAATATCGTATAATGTCAAGCAAGAAACGTTGATGAGACTGCAAGATAGAATCAAGATTTGTGTTCTGTTCTGCTTTGAATGGGAGGTATTTTGCTATTTATGTATGTTGATGAGAATAATCCAGATAGAGGGAAAAACTGACAACGAGGAAAGAGAAGGATGACCTTGGTTAGGGAGCAAAGGATGGAATCTGCACCAGTGGAGGGTAGTCCTTGTAGGGGGCTTAGACAGTTCGTCTCTCTAATAGGAGGGGAGCAGCATGTAGGTACAAAGGGGCAGGTCACTAGATTTAATGATGGCCTATTGAAATTGTCAAAATTGTTCGATTTTTAAAAGCTATTTATATTTTTAAGGAAGTAGATTGTATCATCTAGGATACTTTTAGCTGGAAAAGGCAAAATATCCAACCAAACGTGGCTGAAATAATGAGAACCACTACCCAAAAACTTACAAATATTTATAAAATGTTCTCTACATGTTGGCCACCTCTTTGTAAAATTGTGTAATGAGTATTTTGTACATAAAAGTACATTTAGCTATAATTTCTAATTTTCCCTATGTATGATGACTTTAGGGGCAACTTTTGGGACAACCTGCATATATAACCTAAAAATTGCCACTCCGACCATTTTAAATGCCCACATCAGTGTCAGTAAGTAGAGGGACAATGTTGTGTAATCACCACCACTCTCTATCTCCAGAACTTTTTCATATTCCAGACAGAAACTTGGAATCAATTAATGATAACTCCTATTCCCTTCCCACCAGCCTCTGGTGACCACTCTTCTGTTTTCTGTTTCTATGAATTTGCTTTATCCAGGTACTACTCTAAGTGGCATCATATATTTGTCCTTTCGTGGCTGGCTTATTTTACCTGACATAAAGCCTTTAAGGTTTAGCCGTGTTGCAGCGTGGCTTGTCAGCAATTTCACTCTTTTCACGGCTGAATAATACTCTGTCATTTGCAGAGACCACCTTTTGATTATGGCTCACCTGCTGAGGGACCGTTGGGCTGTTGCCATTGTTTTGCCCTCCATTCTTCACACTGCTGGGGGCTCTGGCTTCCTTTTCTTTAGGCTTAACATCCACCTTGCTTGCTCCTGGCTTGTTTCCCTACACGCCTCTTTACTGACCTTTCTTCCTGTAAACCTCCCCTTCGCTTCCCAATCATTCTCATTCCCTCACTCCTTGATACAGAACTCTTCTTTCTCATGTATGATTTTGAACGTCTCATCTTCCAACTCAAAGATGCTTCCCAGTTGTTTCTGAATCCACGTATCTAAGAGCAGCAGGTGACAACTCCCCTCCATCCCTAGCCCTGATTCAATTGTATTTCAGTCTATATTCCAGGGCATGCAAATCAAATAGTTAACAAACATGCCCACGTGACTCAGGCAGTCTTATAAAACAGCTCTTTCTATCCAGTTAAAATTCCTGTTTCTCTCTTCATAACTATCTTTCAAACATCTCCAAGACATTGCCATGAATATTCATAAATTATTTTCCTTAGGAGCCTGTGCAAGTCCCAGCTGTCATTTATTGTATCATCAATGTTCTTGGTCTTTGCAGGTAGATCTTCCCATTTACGGAAATCTGATCAGTGGAGAAAAATGGGGATAACTATAAATGGCCACAAGGTGGTTGTGTGATAAGAACTGGATTTAGGGTGTAGTAATCATGCTTTTTATTTTATGATGTTTTGACATCTTGAGGGCTTTAGGAAAGACTGTCCTTCTGAGGGCTGGCTAATTCCTAGAGATAATAAACAACTTGCCTGCAAATATACCTTTCATCTATAAACCAATCAATCCAGAGTTCCTCTCCCCAGTCATTTCCTTGATCTGACTCTCTCATCCCAAGCCAATAATTCCTTTGCCCTAAATCAATCCAGGGCCAGGTACCAGACAACCAGATACCACCCAGAGCCCTCCAACATTCAAACTAGCTAATTCCAAGCTCTTTCCCATGCCCTGCCTTGCCTTTCCCATGGAAAGTACAATAAAGCCCCTGGACTATACTTTCCTTTTAATTCTGGCTCCTGACCAACCCTAGTCCTTTCCATTTGGCTCTGTGACATGGCATGACCCCTTCTCTTGGGTCCTGGAAATAGTTAAGTTCTTCTTTCCATGTCATTATCCTCTCTGTGTCGTCCTTCTGTCACCTCCATAAATGAAACATTCTGTAGGTACAGTTTAGATAAAGGGCCAGTCAAGACCACCAGTGGTGCCCATCCTTTCTGAAAGGGCATTAGAGTGGTGAAACAGACAAAATTCTTCTGCCATCTCATCCCATCTAAACAGAATCCAAAACCATGCTGCGCAGCAGAGTTAACACCGCAGGCCTGATGCAACCTTTCACAAGGCTTGCTGACAAGGCTAGCCCTTGGCTGGTGTCTGGAAACTTAGAGTTTTTGAAAAATCAACACCACTAAATGATTAAGAGGGGCTCACTGTGTCTAAACTATTTGTACAAACAATGGGGTTCATGATGAACACATACTTTCTTATGAGAGTCTGGAATTTGGGTGCATGTCATCGAGAGGGTGCCCACATGGGTCAGTTCCCAGTAAAAATACAAAATGCTGACTCTCTTAAGTTTGCGATATTTCACGTGTACCATCAACTTACTGCTGGAGGAATTAAGTTCGTCCTGTGTTTCCACTGGGAGAGGACCCTTGGAAGTTTGGGCCCGGTCTCCCTGCACTTTCTGCCTTTGTAACTGTGCTTGGTACCCTTTGGCCACAATCCATCATAGCTCTGAGTACAACCGTGTGCTGAGTCCTGTGAGTCATCACAGTCATTCACTTAGTTCAGATGCTGTAATTTTTCCTTACTTTCCTAATCACAGCAATTCTGGTCCCCATCCATCATTCACCAAGGGTGATATATACTGTCATTACCTTCAAGGTCCCTTGCCCTCCCTAGAATTATGGAAGTGTCCTGCAAGAAACTTTCAGCATGGGGCTGCTGCTGTTTCACTGCGGCTTCCTCTCCCAGACCCAGGCACTCTGCAATGGTTCCCTTCGCTGGGGCCTTCAGCTGTCCACAGGCCAACACATGGCCATCTCACTTCACCTTCTCCCACTCGCCGTACCAAAGTCCAGACAACTCCAAAAGAATATAGTTTCTAGGGATTCCACCTCAGCCCCTTTATTCGTCTTTTGAAAAATTATTTTCAGAAACAAGTCGTCATTCTGTCATCCAGGCTGGTGAGCAGGAGTGTGATCAACCTTTCCAAAGGCTTGCTGACAAGGCTAGCCCTTGGCTGGTGTCTGGAAACTTAGATTTTTGGAAAATTACCACCCCTAAATGATTAAGAGGGGCTCACTGTGTCTAAACTATCTGTACAAACAATGGGGTTCATGATGAACACATACTTTCCTATGAGAGTCTAGAATTTGAGTACATGTCACAGAGAGGGTGCCTACATGGGTCACCCCGCCACCTTGAACCTCCTAGGTTCAAGTAATCAGGCACATGCCACCATGCCTGGCCAATTTTTGTAGGATGATATCTTATGTTGCCTGGGCTTGAACTCATGGCTGGTCTCAAACTCATGGCTTCAAGCGGTTCTCCTGCCTCAGTCTCCCAAAGTGCTGGGATTACAGGTGTGAGCCAAGCCCCAGCACACCCTTTCCTTTCTATTGAAGGGCATAGCTTTGTTCTCCCTTTCAGACAATCAGTTCACATCCTTCTTTCTGAGAATTTTGGCCCCTAGTCACCAATAAATTAATTCCTCCCAGGGTCGAGGATCTCAGCGCTCAAGAGCAAAGATTGAATAGCCAGTGTACGGGGTGAGGATGTGTGTGCGTGCGCCTATGTTAAGAAAGCAGAAGGAAGAGAAGGAGGAAAGGTGGGTAGGAATAAACTTCTTATTTGGGGATCTTCAACAACAGACTGAGCAAAAAGAAAAATAGTATTTCAACACGTTATCTTGCTATAAAAATACCAGACATTTTTTTCTTTAGGAACATGATGACCAAAGCCATCTCCTTCATCATACCAGTCAGCAACTTTTCTCCCGTGCTACTGACAGCTCCCTATTACCCTTTCTTCAGTCTGCAATCTCTACAGGGCATGGCCACTCCACTCTTGTTTATAGCATTCGCGAACAACTTCCAGCAATGATTTATGACTCAGAAAAGAGATTTCTAGCCAAAACAACTATTGGCACAGAGGCATTAAGATTAATTCTGGGAGATTAACAATCACAGATAACAACCACAAAAGCCTGTTTGACTCCAATGTATTTGATTTAGTCATCCCAATTCCTGTTGAGAGACTGAGCAAAAAGATTTATGTTTTTCCGCATCAATTCTGAAGGAGCAAGACGTGACACCCTGTCACCTCACACATCATATGAAACCCTCTGGATCTGCGCCCCAAAGCTTCTTTAGTGTCATTTGATACTATTATCATTTAATTCCCTTGGGGCCCGAGGTGGACTTGCTCTGTGCCAAAGTTTTCTTGACGAAGAACACTGCTGAAACTTATTAAATATAAGGTTCAAGTCTCCGATAAAAGGCACCAAAGTTTCTTGAATAAATGGCTGATTATAAAGCAGCCAAAATATAAGATAAGCCTGAAACATTTCTTAGTGCCATGAAGGAAGTACTCAAAAAAAAATGAATGAGGATCCCTTAAGGCCAGGAGGTTGGGACCCGCCTGACCAACATAGTGAGACCCTATCTTTATAAATTTCAGTTTTTTTTTTATTTTATTTTTTTAATTAGCCAGGCAAGGAGGCATGGGCCTGTAATCTCAGATGCTTAGGAGGCTAAGGCAGGAGAATAGCTTGAACCCAGGAGTTTGAGGTTGTGGTGAGCTATGATTATACCTCTGCACTCACTTCAGCCTGGGTGAAACAGTAAGAAACTGTTTTTATAAAAAACATTAAAAAGTATGACTGTAGGCTCAGCACCTGTAGCTCAGCAGATAGGGCACCAGCCACATACACAGGAGCCAGCAGGTTTGAAACCAGCCTGGGCCTGCTAAACAACAATGACAATTACAACCAAAAAATAGACAGGCATCGTGGAGGGCACCTGTAGTCCCAGCTACTTGGGAGGCGGAGGCAAGAGAATCGCTTAAGCCCAAGAGTTTGAGGTTGCTGTAAGCTGGGATGCCACAGCACTCTACCGAGGGTGACATAGTGAGACTGTCTCAAAAATAAAAAAAAATAGGCTCGGCGCCTGTGGCTCAACGGGCTAAGGCACCTGAGCCAGCAGGTTGGAATCCAGCCTGGGCCCACCAAACAACAATGATGGCTGCAAACAAAAAATGGCCAGGCGTTGTAGCAGTGCCTGTAGTCCCAGCTACTTGGGAGGCAGAGGCAGGAGACTCGCTGGAGCCCAGGAATTGGAGGTTGCTGTGAGCTGTGATGCCACGGCACTCTGCCCAGGGTGACAGCTTGAGGTTCTGTCTCAAAAAACAATAAAAATAAAATAAAAAGAATTCTTGCAGGGTGGCGCCTGTGGCTCAGTCAGTAAGGCGCTGACCCCATATACTGAGGGTGGCAAGTTCAAACCCAGACCCGGCTAAACTGCAACAACAAAAAAAATAGCCGGGCGTCGTGGCGGACGCCTGTGGTCCCAGCTACTCAGGAGGCTGAGGCAAGAGAATCACCTAAGACCAGGACTTGGAGGTTGCTGTGAGCTATGTGATGCCAGGGCACTCTACTGAGGGTTATAAAGTGATACTTTGTATCAAAAAAAAAAAAAAAAAAAAAAAAAAGAATTCTTGCAGAATAGTTTTGAGTATATGTAATACATATTTATATAAAAGTATGTATATTACAATGGGCACTTATTCAAGCCAATAAAAGCATTCTATCTTGGTGCTTCTATTTTATTTATTATGAATGTATTTTGTCTGAAATCTGATTCCTTAAAATCGAGCAGGGGAGGTGGATCTGGAAGAAACCCTTGTCCTCATGAGCTAAAACAAGTATTATAGAGACACTTCAACCCAACAGGTAGAGCTTATGAAGTTTTGAGACAGAGTCTGCCAAAGATGAGCAAAGATGAGCTATAGGTCAGCATTGAGGGGACTTTTTTCTTTTCTTTTCTTTTTTTTTTTTTGAGACAGAGCCTCAAGCTGTCACCCTGGATAGAGTGCTGTGGCATCACAGCTCACAGCAACCCCCAATTCCTAGGCTCAAAGTGAGTCTCCTGCCTCTGCCTCCCAAGTAGCTGGGACTACAGGCGCCCACCACAACGCCGGCCATTTTTTGGTTGCAGCCCTCATTGTTGTTTGGCAGCCCAGGCTGGATTCGAACCCGCCAACTCAGGTATACGTGGCTGGTACCTTAGCCCTTTGAGCCACAGGCACCAAGCCAGCGTTGAGGGGACTTTATCCCACCTTTGTAATTAACAGGTTGCTCCAGTCCCATAATTCTGCAGGAAAGAAACCGCAAAAGACCCAGCAGCCTCTGCCATTAAGAATTGCCAGTAAATGTGTTATTTGCAGCTATTAACACCTCTCAGTTGTGATCTTTGGTAATGACTTCTATACCCCAGCACCACCCTCATTTTTCACTGTAGTTCTTTCTAAAGCTCTTTTAGAAGACACAGAATGTCTGGATAATTTTACATGCAAAATCAAATGTTTAAAAAAATTTGAGTCATTTCCTTAACTAGTGTATATTTGAACCAAATAAAATTTCCCCTCTCACATGAAAATTAAAGATTCAAACATGTTGGTAATATCTAACTTTATCCTAAACACTTACAACACACTTTTTAAAAATTCTTTATTAAATCGTAACTGTGTACATTAATGCATTTATGGGGAACAATGTGCTGATTTGACATATTCATCGTCATGGCACCAACACTTTCAAGCAAGCAGGACAGATACCACCAGATTAGAAAGTCAGGCAAGTTGACCTAAGTCACCATGGATGTCAGCAGCAGGCAGGTGGGAAATGCAAGAAAGCCGAGTGGCAGGGACTGGTGTCTGGAGATGCTGTCACAGAGCAACCCCCCTGAGGGAAAGCTAGCAGAGAAGGGATGGGCCAGGCCTGGCCTGGGCCAGAAAACTTCCATTATCTGTGGCATCTGGACCGGGAGAATAGCAGAAAGAGCCCCGGGGAGCCTGTAAGCCCTCACTGAGGATTAAGGTCCCTAGAGGGAGAAGACCTTGGCTCTAGCTGTGGAGAGGATCCAGTGGTGGTGGAGTATTAGCCAAGACAGAAGCAAAACACCTCGCCTCAGGTACTTCTTACTCTGTCCCAGACAGGTCAGAAATAGCACAGAATTCAGACTTCTTCTGGGGACTTTAGGAATACAAGTTTAAAAGCCCAGAGAGATGGGTTCCAGTGATCATTCCCATTTTTCAACTGCAGAAGCGATTTAATGAAGGTGGGCTAGGCAGCCAGACTGCCTGCGTGCACATCACGATTCCACCAGCCCCGGGGGGTGTTCGCTTCAGCAGTTTACACAGGGGTCAGGAGCAGCCCCTCAAAGGTTTAACGGTCCAGACTAGAAGTTTGTTTTCACCTAAGTGATACTCCAAGAGATGTGCTCCTGGTTGCTGGAGCAATCCAGGGAACCCGGCTCCCTCCACCTTGGCATCCAGTGGGCAGGAGGTGAGAGAGTATGTAGGGTCCTTTCTGCTTCTTAGAAGCTCTGGTCTAGAAATGGCACACTCTCTCACCTTCCACCAGCCAATAACAAGACTCTAAGCAACTCTTTATTTCGAAGGAGCTGGTAAATATCAACAGGCTACGTGCAAGGAAGGAAAAAACATATATATTTTTATGAGATAGGGTCTTGTTCTGTCACCCCAACTACAGTGCAATGGTGTCATCATAGCTCACTGCAACCTTCAACCCCTTGGATCAAGCAGTCCTCCTGCCTCAGCCTCCTGGGTAACCGGGACTACAGGTGCATGCCACATGCCTTGTTCATGTATTTTTTTTTAAGAGATAGGGGTCTCGCTATGTTGCTCAGGCTGATTTTGAATTAGACTCAAGCCATCATTCTCCGACCTCAGCCTCACAAAGTGCTGGGATTACAGGCATGAGACATCACACC
Source organism: Perodicticus potto (assembly GCA_963574655.1). Lineage (NCBI taxonomy): Eukaryota > Metazoa > Chordata > Mammalia > Primates > Lorisidae > Perodicticus > Perodicticus potto. The sequence continues at coordinate 11,850 of CAUYRH010129372.1, forward strand.
CAGCCCAGAAACATCTTTTTTTTTTTTTTAAGATAGTTCCACTATGTTGCCCTCGGTAGAGTGCTATGACGTCACAGCTCACAGCAACCTCAGACTCTTGGGCTTAGCAAGCCTCTCAAGCAGCTGAGACTACAGGCGACCACAACACCTGACTATCTGTTGTTGTTGTTGTTGTCATTACTGTTTAGCAGGCCCAGGCCAGGTTCGAACCCACCAGCCCCAGTGTATGTGGCCAGCGCACAGGCGCCTAGCCCCCGGATACATCTTAAGGTTCGACAGAGTCTACTACATTAGCTATATAACCTTGGAAAATATGCTTAGCATCTTGGTGCCTAAGTTTTCCTCAACTATAAAGTGGAGAGTACAATATTTCCTGTCTCAAAGGGTTTCGATGAGGACGGTGTGAGCTAATACACGGAATGCAAAGAACAGCACTACATTCTCAGGAAGCTCTCCATATTGTTGGCTGTCATCATTATCACCCGTAATCATCTTTGTCCCCACTGTTGTCATCCTCATGGTTATGTGAAAACCAAGTAACAGGGATTAAAATCTACATCATTTAACTCAGAATCCAAGGAGAATTTTTCCTGCTTTTCTACACTGCTGCTACAAGTGGAACATCCCTATATAAAATAATTCCATTCCCAGCTTTCCTCCCGAAATACAAATATTGTTTTTCTAAAAAGCACAAAGAAAATCTGGTCACAGTAATTGGAAGCAACTGTTGGGGCTAATGGAAGGACATGGTAGCCTTATTTGATTTCGTGTTACATTTTGGGTTTCTTTTCTTACATTGCAATTTTTCATTTCAGTGAAAGACATCATAAAAATGCCATGCTGGGGGAAAAACCCAACTAAAAGCTCATTGTTCCTTAGGCCTATACTTTGAGGGGACGATATACATATTTAATTTTTCTTTTCCCAGAGAATAGCCTAGTATCTGTCCCCTCATATTCGCTCATTAAGAACATATTAAAGCAGCCATGGAGGGCTTACTTGATTATTCCATGCCCTTCTAGCCTTTTGGCGAAAGCAGATTAGATCATTCCATTTTTAGTTAATTCTATTTCATTTGGTTCAGTATTGAGAAGAATATTAGGAAACGAAAATTTCCTTCAGCGGATAAGCTGGACACTTTCAATCTAGCAAATAAAAATAGAAGGGCAAGTATCTCATCATTCACGAACAATAAGGTTTTCATGCAATATCCTTGAGCTATTTGACCATTTACCGTTGCTATTTGTCTGCAAAGTAAACAGGGGCTTGATTGCAAATGTGCTGTGATTACAATTTAGCTCTCAGGCTGCCTGTGCATCTTGCCAGCTGCCTGGTCTCATTTATGATCCTATCTCACTCAGCAGACGGGAAAACCTGTGGCAAGACTGTCTTTGCTGGAATAATGTGAGGCCAAGTTTGTACCAGCAATTTATTCTCACCAACATAGGAAGCTCTAAACAAGTAGATGTTGAGGAGGCATGATCTGGTCCTCTTGTTCACTTCCAAAGTCATCAACGTGGAAAGAGAAAGTCAACTTGGGCTTTCTCTCCTAAATAGGCCACCTCTGTGCTTGGGAAATTCTGGGAGCAGAATTTTTCAAGTATGTGTTGATGGAAAGAATGCTGTGAAGTTTGGGTCTGGAAAGCCTCCCGCACACTTCTGAGTACAGGTCACCTGATGGGGTGATCACTAGAGGTCTCTAGGGAGGGGCATGATAGGACTTCAGATAGGAAAATGTGGCAGGGACTGGGACTTGTCTGCCGACATCTGCTGCCTGCTCTCTGAGAGGAACAGAATTGCAGCTGGGAGCAGGGCTGCCGAGATCACGCTTCCCACACTTCCTTCCAGTGAGGTGCGCCCATGTGTCCAAGTTTTCATCCAAGGAACATGAGCGAGTGATTCGCCACGTCCATGTCAGTTATTTGAGACATTAAGGTGGCCTCCCCACCCTGCCTTCCCCTTTTCAGCATGTTAGAAGCTAACCGTGGGCCAGATGCAGTGGCTCACACCTGTAATCCTAGGACTCTGGGGGGCCAAAGGGGATGTGTTGTTTGAGCTTAAGAATTCAAGACCTGCTGAACAAGAGTTAGACCCCATCTCTAAAAATAGCTGGGCATTGTGACAGGTGTCTGTAGTCCCAGCTACTCAGGGCAAGAGAATCGCTGGGTGAGACTCTGTCCTAAAAAAAAAAAAAAGACCCTAACTGTGGCATCACAGCTTTGACAGCACAGATGATCGTAACAACCTAGGACCATGCTGCTGCATGTGGTCAGGGAAGAGCAGCATGGCGTCATCTGGGAACGGTTAGAAATACAGAAGCTCAGAGCTCAGCACCTATAGTTCAGTGGCTAGAGCACCAGCCACATACTCCAGAGCCCAGGCCTGCCAAACAACAATGACAACTATAACCAAAAAATAGCCAGGCATTGTGGCAGGCACCTGTAGTCCCAGCTACTTGGGAGGCTGAGGCAAGAGAATCGCCTAAGCCCAGGAGTTGGAGGTTGCTATGAGCTGTGACACCACAGCATTCTACCCAGGGTGACAGCTTGAGACTCTCTCTCCAAACAAAAAAAGAAAGAAATACAGAAGCTCAGCTGCCCCACACCACCACTAACCTACTAAAATAGAATCTTCATTTTAATAAGATCCCCAGGGAAGTCACGTGCCCAACTTTGAGGCACCCTGGGCAAGGGACAGCGGACCCAGACCTAGAACAAACCAGGGTCCTCATGTGAGCTGAGCTGCCCCAGCAACCTGCAATGCTTGGGAACTATTTACGTGAGAGATGTAAGTTTCTTATTTATCATTTAAGTCATTGAATTTTGGAGTGTCTTTGTTACTGACACTTAGATTTATCCCAATACAAATAGTGTGACACTATTCACAGGGTCTCATTTGTCATACCTGACTTTAAACTTGCCATGAAAGTTCGGATCCCAAAGCAGGTCAGTCTCAAAGCCTTCCTGAAGCCTGCACTCTGACTGCCTTGAAGATCTACCTGGGCTGACTTCAGGCCCCAAGGATGGCTCCCACTACTAATTAGCGGTCCTTATCCTACAAGATTTGGCTACTCAGAAGTCATCCGCAAAGTCAGGAACTAGGAAAGGAGACAAGAGCTCCTTATGAACAGTCACTGGTGGAAACCAGGGCTAGAAATCAAGAAAGGAATTGCAGTCGGATTTGGAGCTACAGTTCTAGGAACTGTCTGCAACAGCCACCGTCCAAATGTGTTCTCCTCGCCCGGCCTGAGCCCTCTGCCTTCCCAGTGTCCACTGGTATATTCAGAACCCTGCAGTCTTTGCCCTGCCTCCCTAAGCCCCAAAATTATTTTTAGATCAACATCTTATCTATGAAGAAAATGACAAAATTATATTCCCAAATGATATTTCCCACATGAGTTTAATCATGTGAAACATCTAAACAACTCAAATGGGCAGGCACAACATACAACCCCATATTCCACACTCCTCCAGACTTGGTTTCCTCCCCTCTCCTCCACATCCTAGCCCTGCGCCATGTACCCTTTCTTTGTATTCCCCACACAAAACATTGGGGCAGTCCCTTTGGAAACTCTCAACGTCTTCCGGAATCACATCAGTAGGAGTCAGGAAAGAACCTGTAAAGGCTCCCACTGACCAAAGAAGGAATAAATTGGAGATAAAAGTATGTGTCTTTTATGTGAAATATAAATTTCAAGAGATTCAAATACATCACGTTAAAAAAAAATCAATCAGTATGCAATGATAGGCCCACTCCTCTACAAAACAAAGTAGCAAACTCTCATCGACATTCTCGGAGGATCTAAGAAGCCAACTTACTATTATAAAAACTGTTTAAAAGAGAGAAAGTCAAGCAGTTATCTTGCTTTCCTTGTATGAAGTGTACTTCAGGGAATAGGAAATGTGGCTTATGCACATTCTCCTGTCTGCAGCCCCACCCATCCCTGAGTCTTGGCCACTTGTTCAGGGAACATCTCCACCACCACCACCATTGCCACTTTCTCAGCAACTCTGAGATAAGGACTCTGAGCATGCAGGTGTCATACCTGCTGCCATGGGAACAGCAGCAGTTCAGGTGCCCAGTTCTGACCTGGGGGGAGGGCACAAAGGTGCTGCTCTTCTCATTACGTCTGGACCCAGAGCAAGTGCAATGTTGGTGCAATGGATCTGGCTTTTCCAGATGCTGACCTGGGCAGTCTGATAGCTCAACCCGGAAGGTTAGAGGATAGTGTTGCAATTTGGCCAATAAGAAAAGAACATGGGAAAGCATCAGCAGATGAATTTGCCTCCCCTCCTCCCTAGGGATTGTTTCAAGACACAGTGTCTCACACCAGCCCTCTGGAAGACGTGCTGTGTAACCCAACAACCAGGTGCATATCTCTGCAAGGCTCTGGCAGCTCAGCCACACACCTCCTTGCCTTTGCTCTTCTCCCTTCCCTGACTCACTAGCTTTTTCCTTCACTCGTGTTGCTCTTGAATTGCATCTCCCAGCGAAAATTTAGTATTTAAACTTTCCCTTTTGGGTTCTAGTGGACTAGTTCATTCATGGTAATCAAATGGTTTAAGCAGCAATAATTTGGCGTTATTTTAGTTAGTACATGAAGAAATTACAGAACTAGAATGCTACCATTTTGCAAACTCTTATAAAATTTATTATTTGATACCTATCAGTGGCTGATGATATCCCAAGAAGAAAGATACATAGATTTGTCCATTCCCCCTAACAGAAGCAGGTAGAGAAAGAGTGTTTGCGCTGGGTGGTGAGAGGAAAGTTCTCCTTTTCCTATTTCACTTTCTTGTTCACTTACTTGCCCATTGCCCTAAACACAACCACCACAGGTGGCAGATGACGGTCAGTAGATACATACGGATATGTGTAAATATCCACACACTGGGTTCTCACACGTTTCTCATTTATTCCTAATGAAAATTTACATTCCATGGTGGGCAAAAACCTCCTCAAGTATTTCCTCTCCTATTCCTTTGAATACGTAAAACAGGCTGTGGGTGGACACTCAGTGAAATTTATGAACCAGAGAAGTCACTGTTGGGAGTGTCACCGTTCACTCGGCTCTTGCAGGAACTAAAGATTTGGGTTTTATTAACAGGTGCATTAACAAAAAGCTGCCTCCCTGGGTTTGACAGTGTGATTTTCTGAGCTAATACTTTCGTAATCCCAAAACATAGTTCTCCATATTTAATGATAAGAAACCAATGGTGAAAGATTTAAAAGATTACCTTTTATAGCATGAAACAATTCCCTTACGCAGGAATTCAATTTTGTTATGAGCTGGAAAGGATCTTAATTTATGTCAACAAAGATCTGTACTAGAGTTAGTAGGGGGTTTTTTTTTGTGTGTTGATGCAAGTATTGTCAGAATACAAGGTGCACCTTCATTTCCTTGGAGTACAGGGGTGTAGAAATAGGGAGCTCCATGTGTCCTGTCAGAGGATTAACAAACACATGCACACATCTATAATGGGATTTTCAAGGAAAATTGCTGGTTTGGGCATAGTCTCTCATTGCAGAGCACCCTCTCCTGCCCACTGTTTGAAGAATCCGATGCTTGTGCCAAAACATTTTGTTTCATGAAGCTCTTTGGACTTTTGTCATAACGAGGACATGTGAATCTTACAAGGTCAGTAAAGGTTATCAGTAAAGACCCAAAGCCTGCAAATCAATCCTAGCCAAATGAGTTATATGGCTGGCTATTATAAGAGCACTAGCATTAACAGAATTATAACAACAAAGAAAAATAATGACTTTCTCAGTCCAAGTGCAAAGAGCGATTGGCTTGTTAGCAGGCCACAGAGAATCAGCTAGCATGGATTGTGACGTCCAAGACTTCTCAGAAATGCCAACTTGGTTTCACTCTTGGTTGCCTCCAAGATCCACAGTAGAAATAACTTCATTTGGACTTTTTCTATCTATTTTCCTCTTGTTAGACCTGTTTTGGTAATGTAATTCCAATTGCCAGCTGTAATAAGAAAAAAGAACCTACGTGCAACAAGTTATTTGCAATAATTACTAATCAATAAGACTAACAGAAATCAGCATTCACCAATCTGCCCTATTCCTTTAGTGTACATTTAAATATGCTTATTTAGAATAAAATTATGAAGCCTATCATATCTATATTATTCCTTAGCACAGAAGAATAAACCAATGAGAAAGTATTTTTGGAAGATTTTCAGGAATATATATTTAGGTGTGGACATTCACATAAGGAAAATCCTAAAGAAGATATTTACTAAATAACATGAATACCAGTTGAGTAAAATATGGGGGTTATGACTCCTGGGAGTGTTAACACTCAGTAAATAAGAATATATTTTTAACTGATAATGTAATAATTGCCATTAGATTTCATGAGGTTTAGAATTATTTCAATGAGAAAAATAGATAAAGCAATAAAAGTTCTAGGGAAGATGGACTTTATACCTTTTAAAAATCAACTTTAAGGTACAATTTACATACAACAAAATGTACCCATTTTAAGTATAAAGTTTAATTAAGTTTAATAAACATGTATACCCACATGACCATCACCACGATCAAGATATAAATCATTCCATCACCTCCAAAAGATCTTTGTGGCTTTTGTATTTAGTCTTCTTTCCCTTCAGCAGCCGATAGTTTGATTTCTGCCACTTTGTTTTGCCATTTTTAGGATTTCATGTAACCGATGTCATATAAATATACAAAACACAACTGCCTTCTTTTGTTCAGTTTTTGAAATTATCTATGTTTTAAAGCATGAAAAGTAATATATTCCTTCTTATTGCTAAGTGGGATCCATGGGCCATGATATCTTTCAAAGATATTTGTTTAACCAGTTATTTTTGACTTGTAATGTAACGTATTGGTTAAACTGATATAAGAAAACAACATTCAGAAGCTTGAAGAATTGGGTAAAGGCTAAGCATGGTAAGGTATGATTATATGGGCCAGAATTACAGCACTACTGTTAGGGCAGATACATTGCTTAAAGAATTGTTTACATTTTGTAAAAGTCATTCTTTATTTTTCCCTACCCAATAAGCTTTCTTTTTATATATAAGCATTTTTCATGCCTCATTAAATATGGTCAATAAGAAACCATCATAGTACCCCCTTTTTTCATTTCCTGCATTTTGCAAGTTGGCATAGTACTTTCGTGTCCCTCGGGGTCACTGGATTTTTTGGTTTAATTACTTTAAAGTTAAAACATTGAATATTGGGGCCGAGAGTGGTGGCTCACACCTGTAATCCTGGCACTCTGGGAGGCTAAGGCAGGGGCGGGCACCTGTAGTTCCAGCTACTCAGGAGGTGGAGGCAAGAGGACCACTTGAGACCAAGAATCTGAGGTTGCTGTGAGCTATGACACCATGGCACTCTACCAAGGGTGACAGAGTGGAACTCTGACTAAGAAAAAAACCCAAATTTAATATTTTTACCATTTTAAAGGGTTTAAAGGTTTAAATATTTAAAATTCAAAAGACTAAATCACCCCAAATCCCTACTCTGAGAAACTCTCCTATATGTATATATATGTATGTGTATATATATGTGTCTATATATCATCTGTATTTGTCCATTAGTGAGCAGATCCCTGAGCTAATTGGTCTTGACTTGAAAAACAAAGTTCTTCCATATAGATATGAGTTGTTTCGAGGCAGGCAAAATGAAAAGAGCTAACTAGGTAGGCTAGGGCAATCATAATTTTTTCATTTAATTTTTTATATCACCAATAAGCTTGTGCCATAAACACAATGTTTAAAAATATACTTAGAGACAAAAAGAATTCTCAGTCAAAAAATTGGTGTAAAAGCACGAGCTGGAAGAAAGTCTTCTTGAATTTCTTCTCATGAACACAAAATGGAAAGTGAAGTTAGTGCTACCAAGTCGCTAGTGTTAGAGCTCACAGAAAATGGGGCAAAACACTTAAACTGAAAGAGCAGGGACTTAGGGGTGATGTGCTGAGCCAAGTAGATCTTCCTAGCTCCCACTGGGCTCATGTTCTAGTGTGCGGCAAGGCAGAGGCACAAAAATTGAAATGAAAAACAAATATACACACTTTATAGAAAGGAAGAAACAAAGCAGACTCGGGGCTAGAGAATGACAGGGGCCATTTGGGACAGGGGGGTCAGGAAAGGGCTGTCTAAGAAGAGAAGTGGGAGGAGTGAGGCATGAACTATGTCTGTACAACTATAAGACAACTATAGGCTCGGCGCCTGTGGCTCAAGCGGCTAAGGTACCAGCCACATACACCTGAGCTGGCGGGTTCGAATCCAACCTGGGCCTGCCAAACAACAATGACAGCTACAACCAAAAAATGGTCGGACATTGTGGTGGGCATCTGTAGTCCCAGCTACTTCGGAAGCAGAGGCAGGAGAATCGCTTGAGCCCAGGGGTTGGAGGTTGCTGTGAGCTGTGATGCCACATCACTCTACCCAGGGGGACAGCTTGAGGCTCTGTCTCAAAAAAAAAAAGACAACTATAAAATATGGGTAATTTTTTTTTAATCTTAGAAGCATCATAGAGGTAAAAGATACTAAGGACTTATAGGTCAAAATTTTGAAGAGGAAGGAAGTGAGGTGCTAACTACCAGGCAGAGGGGGCAAAAGGGGTTGATTCCCTCAATGTAGCCTACATGATCCTAGCAATTATGGTCTAGTCAGGTCTGGATTACATGTTCTCCAAATCAATGAAAACCACGTAATCAGAGTAAAGTCAGACATATACACACTGATGGTACTCCACCCCAAGCTCACAAGGTGACTGGGAAAATGAATTAGCTAAATGCTTCTCATACTGTGTATGAGAATCACCTGGTAAAGAATTCAGGCCAACCAAGCAGTCTCCCAGGCACTTAGTTCTCACTTTTCATTGGAGTGATTGGGCTTCCACTTTCTCTGAGCTTAAACTTTTTCAGTAAAGGGTATTTGCTAATGTGGGTTTAGGAAGGAGAGTGGTGTCATGAGAAGAGCAAAGGCCTACTTTCAGCTGGACTCACAGAGCAATTCTTCCACTAAAGACAACTATAAAATATGGACAATTGTTTTTCAATCTTAGAAGTATCGTGGAGATAAAAGATAGTAAGGTTTTTACAAGCCAAAATTTTGAAGAGGAAAGTAACATAGAGCCTCTTCTACCCAGAGAACATCTGACAGTCTAAAAAGCAGCTAAAAGATGATCTTGTGAGACAGGGAGGTGGTAAGACAGAGTATGAGAATTAAAGTCTAGTACCTATCAGGGCTAAGAAGCTGCAGAACACCCCTCCCTAGGTCCTGGGCTAGAACTCCCAAGGGTGACACTGGAAGCAGGAGTGCAGACGGCAGTCCAGTCTGAATGGTACAATTAACCTCAAACATTGGCCTTGAACTATCACCCTCACATGCTGGCAGAAGGAAATGCTTTCTAGAGAAAAAAATCATCATTGAGCTCCCAATTATTTCTATGAGTACTTTTTTTTCAAATACAATGTCCAGCAAAAATTTAAAAATAATGAGGTACATGAAAAAATAAGACAACATAAGCCAGAACAATGAGAAACAGAAGGCAGAAAGAGGCCCCTGGGAAGGGCAAATGTTGACATTATTAGACACAAACTGTAATACAACCTGGCTTACCATGTTCATGATGATAAAGGGCAATCAGGGAAACCTCAGCAAGAAACTGGAAATCTAACAAGCGACATTTCCAATTGGAGAAATAATCAAACAGAAAGCATAGAGTTTAAAAAAAAATGCAATAATTGAAAATGAGAAAACAACAGATGGGTAGCTGAAGAGGGAATCAACAAAATGGAAAATAGTTTTTAAAAGTCTAGAATGAAGATCTAGAAAAAAGAGCAGAAAATAAAAGAGAAGGTAAGAGGCATAGAAGATACAGTGCAAAGGTTTATACTTAGAATCACAGAAGAAGAGGACAAAGGAACAGGGCGATGCTGAAAGAAACAAAGTCAGAGTTTCCCAGAACTTTTAAAGCATTAACCCACAGACTCAAGAAGCCTGACAAAGTAGAATTTAAATCCAACTAGGATTAAAAAGACAAAAAGCCACAGGTAGACACATCAAAATGAGAATGGCAGAAAAATATTCTTCAGAGAACATGGAGTCAGTTAGGAACTAGGTTTAAATCCCAACTCTACCATCAAAGCCATGTGACCTGGACCAAGCCACCTCTCTCCGTGCCCCGCCTTCTGTACTTTGTAAATATCATAATCATCGCTAGGTCCCATAGTTAAAAAGGTTCAACAAAATCCCTTCTATTAAATGCTTACTACAGTAACTGACACACAAAAAATGGTTTCCTTCCCAACTTAGAGTACTCTCTAAGCCTCATTGCTGCTATCAATTGTTAGGTCTAGGCTAAAGTAGAAAAATACCAGTTAACTCCCTGACAAATTCCTGGGCTGCAAGTCCTCAACAAAATGGAGTAAGTCTGGTTCACTCCCAAGATAGATGGGAAAGTGCTCACTAACTTCTTGCTTGACTAACTCCTGGGCCTGGGAAACGAACCGACTATCCCCAGATCGACCTTTAAACAATGCCAGGTGGAGAGAATACTGAGACAAAGATGTATGCAGGACAAGTACTGGAACTAAATGTATGGGGAAATATTAAAACAAAGATATAGAACATATGATTAACCACAAAATTCTGCTTCTGTACCATGTTTGCTTGCTTGCCACCCCCACCCCCAAATGCACCTGGACAGCCTGCATGCCAACCTGGATGCAGACCAAGCCTTAAAAACCTGACTCCTTAAGCACTTGAGGCTGCTCTCAGAAGCCCCAAGTTGGGACACTAAGGCAGTCACCAGCTAGCTCTTCAATAAAGGGACTCTGCTGTAAGTTTGGCTTGTTTGGCAGTGTGGTCTTTGTGGAACTCCCAGGCACTACAAATTTGCAAGCCCTGCCTTGTGAACAGAGAAAACTTTAAAGTTCCAGAATAGATTTTTCTTTAAGTTATTCAGAGGTATAATACTGAATCCAGAAATATAGTCAAACTGTTTATCAGGTTAATGAAATTAATGCAAAGAGCTTTCTTCTAGCCTTTGAGTTAAAAGAGGAAAACAGAATATATACATAGTATTTGCAAATTAAATGAGACCTCCACTCAGCACCAACTCCATTGTGAATCATTTCTTTCAATTTTTCTAAAAGTTGGTTTTGTTTTTGTCTAAGTAATATGTCACGACAGGAGGCTTCAATTTCTTACTCAAATTTTATCTTATTAATTTTAATTATAAAACCTTAAAGAGTAAAGGCTACACAATCAAAGAAAAACAATGGGCTCAGCATGGTGGCTCATGCCTATAAGCCTAGCTCTCTGGGAGGCCGAGCAGAAGGATCATCTGAGCCCAGGAGTTTGAAGTTGCAACGAGCACAGGATTACAGAGCAAGGCTCTATCTCAAACAAAAAAAAAGAGAGAGAGAGAGAAATGGATATTTATCTACAGATACTGTCCAATCAAATTCTTTTCATTTGTTTTAGAGACAGTTTCACTATGTTGCTCAGGAGAGTGTCATGGTGTCACGCCTCACAGCAACCTGAAACTCTGGGGCTTAAGCAATTCTCTTGTCTCAGCCTCCCAAGTAGCTGGGACAACAGGCTCCCACCACAACACTCGGGTATTTTTTGGTTGTAGTTGTCATTGTTGTTTGGCAGGCCTAGGCTGAGTTGGAATCCACTAGCTCTGGTGTACATGGCTGGTGCCCTAGCCACTGAGCTACACTTGCTAAGCCAATCAGATTCTTCAAATTCCTCTACTTTGATAGCTATTAATGTCACAATTCTATTTGTATTTCTTTTAGTAAAAGTCTTTCCCCTAAATGAAAGAAAGAATTCATCTTGAATTTGTCCATGCAGAAAATTTCTTTTACTCTAAACGTGATATGGGAACTTCCGCAAAGAAATGATTATATGTGTGCACCTTGGGGAAAAACTTGCGTGAGTAATACAATAGTGGTACACAGTGAATCAACAATGTTAACACATGTTCCTTATTGTACAAAGAGAAAGAAGGATGTGAACCTTTCACACTGACCTCATGTTCCTTTTATCATTAAACTTTTACCCTTATAATACTTGAACTAAACTTGCTAGTAGTTGAATAAGGCCCTGATCTTTGCTTTTTAATTTTTTTTATCTCCCCAAAGGAAGAGTCCTGCAGATTTATGTTGTGTGTTTCATGCTTCCAGAATATTCGCCTCATTTTATAGGTCTCAAAAATCCATAGGTAACTAATTTAATTTTACTTGAAAGTCACAAGGTCAAGCAAATCCTGCTTTAATCCTGGAGTACAACCAAGGCAAGTTAATACTTGGCTCTCAGTCTCAGCTGATGAGGGTATCAGCCCCTGGTCACCAACAGAACTTCATGCCATGTGTTCCAATGGTTAAAAAGCTTAGCCGGGGAAATAATGTAATGAAGAATAATAAAATACATGTATTTAAAAAAAAAAAAAAAAAGCTTAGCCAACAGTGTGATGTCTAATACCATATCCGTCAGGATAAGTCCTGTGACCCCTCTCGACTGTGAACGTGTTCCAGCGTGTGGACTCACGGTAGGTCCAGTCCGCCTCTCAAATGATTTTTGAGGTTTGCTGACTTAATATTCAGAGGCCTCCTGCTCCCCTTCGGAGGCATCGAGATGAGAGATAACCTCTCCCCTTCCTGGGTATCAGGAGGTCCCTTCTCCTTGTGGACTCAAGTCAATTTTCAGAGGGGATATTATGTTGTACTCATAAGAAAAACTTCAGACAAACTCTGATGGGGGGACATTCTACAGAGAACACCCGACCAGTACCCCTGAGGGAAGTCAGGAAATAGTCACAGCCAGGAGAAGCTTAAGACGTGACTAAAGGTAATGTGGTTTCCCAGGCAGGATTCTGGAACAGAAAATAATATTAGATAGAATCTAAGGAAATGAATAAACTACTGGGACTTCAGTTAATTCCCTATCATTATCGGCTTGCTAACATAAACGTACCACACTAAAGCGAGATGCTAACAGTAAGGGAAACCAGGTGTGGGACACAGAGACACTTTCTTGACTATCTTCGTTACTTTTCTGTAAATCCAAAACTATTCTAAACTTTAAAAAGTTTACTTATTGAGAAAAAGAAAACCTGCCATTCTGATAAATTAAGAAACTAGATGTTGGCCGGGTACAGTGACTCATGCTGGTAATACCAGCAATGTTGGAGGCCAAGATGGGCCACTGCTTGAGCTCAGAAGTTTGAGACCATACTGAGCAGGAGTGAGACCCCCGTCTCTACTAAAAACAAAAAAATTAGCTGTGTCATGGAACACACACCTGTAAGTCCCAGCTGCTCAGGAGGCTGAGGCAGAAGGATTGCTTGAGCGCAGGAAGTTTAAGCTTTCTGTGAGCTATCATCACACCACCGTGCTCCAGCCTGAACACAGGCAATAGAGTGAGACTCAGTTTCGAAAAAAGAAAAAGGGCCAGGTGCAGCAGCTCACTCCTGTAATTCTAACACTCTGGGAGGCCAAGACAGGTGGATTGCCTGAGTTTAGGAGTTCAAGACCAGCCTGAGCAAAAGTGAGACCCTGTCTCTACTAAAAAGAAATTTAAATAACTAGCCAGGCATGGTGGCAGGTACTTGTAGTCCCAGCTACTCAGGAAGCTAAGGCAGGAGGATCTCTCGAGCCCAAGAGTTTGAGGTTGCAGTGAACTGTAACACCATGGTATTCTACCCAGGACAGACAGAGAGACACTGCCTCAAAAAAAAAAAAAAAAAAAAAGAGGAAAAAGGAACTGGGTGCTATGATCTCCAGCCTCAGGCTGGTAAGGACTCCCCTCCACCCTTCCTGCACAAGTGTTTATAAAATTAAAGCGTATTGGGTTTTTCTTTGATCTAACATTTTTAATTCCGAGTCTGTTCTACTTTTCCTGCAACTCGATTTCTCCCCCTATGAAGCTGACATGTTGATAGATGGCAGAATGGAAAGACACCCTAGGCAACAAGGCCAAGGCAATCCTACATCCGGGAACACTAACTTGTAAGACTGCGCTATTACCAATGAGCCCCAAACATCTCCTGCAGTGACCTACTCTTCACGTGAAACTCAGAACTGACCTGCCTCTGTAACCCTCCTTATGTCTCATTAGCTTTTTTTTTTAAACAACCACACGATCATACTGGCACTTTCTGAGTCTTCCAGAGAATGGTGGTATTTTACAAGATAGCCTACCAGAAACTCTAACAAAGCACTGTCAGGCTCTCACCAGCTCATCTCTGAGGCACGAAACTTTTCATCTTTGACTCTGTCAGAAAAGATGAATGGAAAGATCCATCAAGGGACAATAAGGAAAAAAAGGAAAAATATCACATTAGAACTAAGAATTCTTTCGAAAGGGCCTATTGTTTTTGTCTCGATGTGGCTTTATGTGTGGATTTATATTCCATTAAAGAGACTTGCACACAATTAATCACAGATGCAAATGAAGTCACGCTGTCCAGGCGTATTCATTGAATAATTAGGAAAGAACTTCCTGCCCCGTTTATTTTAGCACTGCTAGCACTACTGTAATGAATTAGAGTAATAAGGCTCTTTAGGGGACATACCCCTATTTTCTCATCCTGCGTAAGTAAACACAGTTTGCTGTTATGTACAGTGTTCTGTACACAGTTACTTTATGTACAATGTTCTGATGTACGAGTTTGGCTGTGTGTCTATACGTGCATAAAGTAAATAGCAGTTACAATGGAGTCAGAAATCAATGAATTCCCCTGAGATAACGCACTAGAAATATACAGAAAATTACGCACCTCTAAGCTTTTGGTATTAGAGATGTTTATAATAATGCGGCCTGAAATGTGTACAAATGTCAGCAGGAATTAACACCTTTTTCACCTAAAAATTGTCACTCTGTTGCTCTCCAGCATCTGACTCCTTTCCTAGGACTGAGGAATTCCCCACCTAGAGAGCTGGGATCAGAGGAAAGGCTCCCCTTCCACCCTGCAAGCCGAACTTAGCACATGCCCTCCCAGCACGACTTGCTGTTAACAACCTGGGCCTCACTGGACTCCGAAACAGGGGACAGGAGGGGCCGGGATGGCAGGGCCCCGTCTCCAGCAGCAGTGGTGCCCAGCACTGAGGCCTGCAGCAGAACGGCGCCACAGTGCAGTGTCCTGTCTAGTACATAAGCTATAAAATTCAATGTTCGGGATGCCAGCGGCACTGTCCTCAGGCCAATATTGTGATTTTTCTAGAGACTCAGGTCTCATTTTGTTGCCCGCCCTGGTCTCAAAGTCCTGGGCTCAAGCCATCCTCCTGTCTCAGCCCCTCAAAGTGAGGGGATTAAGAGATGTGAGCTGCCATGCCTGGCCAAATTTTAGCTATCTAGCACCCAGATGAATTGGGCTACTTGATTTCAGTGGGGATACCAGAACCCAGCCCTCTTGGTATTTCTGTATCAGTATGCTCACTAGAAACTTTTCTGTTTAAATCAAGGTAAGTTGGTTTATTTTTCCTGAAATAGCATCTTAACTGATACCGGAATGGCTGCAGGCAATAAACTCCTAGAGAAACAGAAAGGATTTTAGGATTGATTACCTAGCCTGGTAGAGGGAAAAGGCAATGAAAATCCAGCTAGTGTTGAAACGCTGGGAGGGGGAGGGCACGGGAGCACTGATTTCACTGTTTCCCCAAGTCATCTAGAAGGTGGTGCCAAGTGAGTGGCTCTGACCTTAGAGCGGGCGTGGTTGTTCTATCTGTTGTAGGATGCTTAGCAATGTCCCTGGCCCCTGCCCGCTAGATGACAATAGAGCCCCTACTCACACACGGTAAGGAGAACCATCAATTTCTTCAGACATTGCCACAAGTCCCCTGAGGGGCAAAACTGTCCCCAGTTGAGAAGCACTGCCACAAAGAGCAAGAAGCCAATGAATGGAACCACTGTGGGCAAGGATGAAAATCCTGCTTACTAAATTCTTAGTCCACACTGCTGGAGAAGATGGCAGCTGAGTAACAGCTTCTTTGCAGCTGGGCGTGGTGAGATTGGGGACAGAAGATGCGGGCATCTCCAGCTGGTAGGATCTGCCCAGGAACATCCTTTCGGGGACACAGGGAGACAGCAAGAGACTTCTGTACCCTAAGAGGAAGATAAAAACAGTGGAGAACTGGCAAGTGGTGAGTGTGTTCGAATGGAGGCCGCCCGCAGCTGTAACTATAGCAACAGCGAGATTGTAAACAGGAAAGGCCTTACCTGTAGGCGGTTTTGGTTTTTTGGACTTGGGCACTCAATTGAACTGCCTTGGGAGATCCTGGGCGAAAGTGCAGATGACTTTGAGCGCTGTGTAGGGCCCCAGACTGAGCAGGATGGGCCAGGAGATCTTGGGCAAGTGACTGGGCAGCCCAAAGGCAGAGACTGAGATGCTGGGGAAGAGCAGAGATCTCAGTGTTTGGCAGATTACAGCCAGCCGTGGCCCTCAGGGGCATAGAGTGAGACTGGTTTTGGAGCACTACATATGTGGGCAGCCACTTCAGGAGGGATCCCAGCGACAAGTGCTTTCCTGGGCAAACTTCTGCTTAGCAAAGGATAACAGTTTAAAGTGTTTTTAAGCGGGCTGAGAAGACATTTAGGCTCTCCAGCCTGCGGGGGTTTAAATCAGCAGAGGCCTCCAGTCTCCATCTCGTACAGCTGTATTAGCATCCTGAGTGACATCTCATACCCAAGAAGATCACCTGTTGCCTGGAAAATGTTCAGCAAGATATATATATACTGTTTTGTTTTTTTTGTTTTTAATTTCAACATTTTCCCCTAGATTTTCCTTTTTTTCATTTTTTTCTTTTTCCTTCTTTTCTCTTTTCATTTTTCTAGTTTGAATACAATTTTCCATTATTGCTTTCTTTAACAATTAGAACTTCATTTTTGCTAGTGTTTCTGCCCCTATTGTTTGGTTTTTCCCCCATTTTTATCCCATGCGGGTTTTTGTTTGGTTTGATTTATAGTATGTTTGTCCTTCCTCTCTACTTGGTGAAGGTGGGGTACTGTGTCTGAACAGGCTGGCAAAGAGTTGCTGACCTCAAGTAAACCACCAACCCAGCACCCCCAGAAGTTGGGGGTTTTAAGGTTGTCAAAGTACCCTACTGTACACCTATATTGCTCCTGTCTCCCTCCTTCTGAGTCGCTCTTCTTTTTGTCAATATTCCCTTTTACTCATCCCCTCCCCTTTCCTTTTTTTCTTTCTTTTTGTAATCTTTTTTTCCCTTCTTGCTCTTTAATCTTATCATCCTTCTGGTCCCGTACCAAAAGGACGCATCAAAACCTTAGGCCAGAGGCACAGGCCTCTAACTTTAAGAGCAAGAGGAAGTGAAAGGAAAATTAGGGCGAGGAAACAGATAAAATAAAACACTCATGAGGAAGAATCAGCAGAAAAATCTTGGCAACGTGAAATACCCAGAGCAATCCCTCTAAGGAACCAAGAGGTAGCTACTGCAGAGGATTCCACCTATAAAGAAATGTTAGAAATCACAAAAGGGGAATTTGAAATACAGATGATGAAAACAATAAAGGAAATTGCTGAGAAAGTGGAAAATAATCAAAAGGAAATCCAAAACCAGAATCAAATAAGAGATGAACAATATGAAGAATATAGAAAGAATATAGCAGAGCTGAAGGAATTGAGGCAGTCAATTAGGGAACTTAAAGATGCAATAGAAAGTATCAACAACAGATTAGATCATGCAAAAGAAAGAATCTCAGAGGTAGAGGACAAAACTCTTGAGATAACTCAGATAGTTAAAGAGGCAGAAAAGACGAGAAAGCAAGCAGAATATTCACTGACAGAATTATGGGACTCTACGAAGCATTCAAATACATGAGTTATAGGTATCCCAGAAGGGGAAGGAGAATACCCCAGAGTAATAGAAGCCATACTAGAGAATATTATAAATGAAAATTTCCCAAATATCACCAAAGATTCTGACACACTCCTTCCAAGGGATATTAGACCCCAGGTCACTTCAATTCTAATAGAGCTTCTCCAAGACACATTGTGATGAACCGGTCCAAAGTCAAGTTAAAAGAAAAGATTTTGCAAGCTGCCAGGAGTAAGCGCCAATTGACCTATAGGGGCAAATCCATCAGGGTGACCGCAGACTTCTCTAATGAAGCTTTTCAAGCCAGAAGACAATGGTCATCTACCTTTCATCTACTTAAACAGAACAACTTCCAGCCCAGAATTCTATATCCTACTAAGCTAAGCTTTAAAATTAATGGAGAAATCAAACTTTTTACTGATATGCAAACTTTGAGGAAATTAGCCACAAGACCAGCTCCACAGGAAATACTTCAACCTGTTCTACACACTGACCATTACAATGGACCACCAGCAAAGTAAGCACCCAGAAATTAGACAGAACCTAGCTTCCACAACAATTCAAAAGACAAAACTAAGCAATGGACTTTCACAAAATAAGCTGAATAGAATGCTACCAATGCTACTTATCATTATGTCAATAAATGTTAATGGCTTGAACTCCCCACTAAAGAGGCAAAGATTGGCTGACTGGATTATAAAACACAAGCCATCCATTTGCTGTCTGCAGGAAACACACTTAGTCTTAAAAGACAAAGCTCAGAGTCAAGGGTTGGAAGACAATTTTTCGGGTAAACTGAATCCACAAAAAAGAGGGTTGCAATCTTATTTTCAAATACATGTGTATTTAAAGCAACTAAAGCTAAAAAAAATAACAATGGTCACTTCATATTGGTCAAGGGAAAAATACAACAAGAAGACATTTCAATTCTAAATATTTATGCACCCAACATAAATAGTCCCAGATTTTTGAAACAGACCTTACTTAGTCTGAGCAATATAATATCCTATAACACCATAATAACAGGGGACTTTAACACTCCTCTTACAGAGCTGGACAGATCCTCAAAACAGAAATTAAACAAAGATATAAGAGACTTAAATGAGACCCTAGAACAACTGTGCTTGATAGATATATATAGAACACTCCATCCTAAAGATAAAGAATATACATTCTTCTCATAGCCTCACGGAACATTCTCCAAAATTGATCATATCCTAGGACACAAAAGAAACCTAAAACAGAATCAAAAGAATTGAAATGTTACCTTCCATCTTCTCAGACCACAAGGCACTAAAGGCGGAACTCAACTCCAACAAAAATGTTCAACCCCCCACAAAGGCATGGAAATTAAACAACTTTATGCTGAATGACTGTTGGTGCAGGAAGAAATAAAAAAGGAAATCATTAATTTCCTTGAGCATAACAACAAGAAAGACACAAGTTACCAAAACCTGTGGGATACAGCAAAAGCAGTCCTGAGAGGAAAATTTATTACTTTAGAAACCTACATTGAAAAAACAGAAAGAGAGCACATCAACAAACTCACAAGCCATCTTATGGACTTGGAAAAAAGAAGAACAATCTAAGCCTAAACCTCGCAGACAAAAAGAATAATCCAAAATTAAATCGGA
>CAUYRH010129374.1:0-70623 GCA_963574655.1 Perodicticus potto
GAACATATTCTTCTTAGCAAAGTATCTTAAGAATGAAAGAAAAAGTATCCAATGTACTCAGCCCTACTAGGAAGCTAATTTATAGCTTTCATATGAAGGCTACAACCCAATTATAGCAAAAGAATATGGGGAAATAAGCAAGGAAGGAGAGGGGAGGGGGGAGGATGGGTGGAGGGAGGCGATTGGTGGGATCACACCTATGGTGCGTCTTAGAAGGGTACAGGTGAAACTTACTAAATGCGGAATATAAATGTCTTCATATAGTGATTAAAAGGCCATGAAGGCTATGTTAAACAGTTTGATGAAAATATTTCAGATTGTATATAAAGTCAGCACATTGTGCCCCATGATTGAACTAATATACACAATTATGATTTAATAAAAAAAACCCCACCGAACTCATCTCTAGCTCTTTCCTCTGTCCTCCCCCCTTCTCTCCATAATCCCCACCCTGCTGAAATGCTTGCCCTCCTTAGACTGCCAGATTTTCTAAAGCCTCTTTGCCTAGACCACTCTCCCACCTCTTTTTAAGTAAGGACTGAACAAGGATATTGCATCCTCTAGGAAGCCCTCCCACCTAAATCTAGAATATATGTCCATCTCAAATCCCTCCTTAAACACAGAAGCACTCTTCTCCTCCGCCTTAATACTCATCATATTTTTCTCTATCCTCAGACTATAAGCCCCCCGAGGGCAATGATGATGTCACTCAGTTTCACATTTATATACCCCAAAACTAGTACAGTGCCTGATATAAGAGTAAGCATTATTTGCATGAATATACATCTTGTCTCGTGTAAATGATCAACAGTAACCGAATATTGTAACTCATATGACCTAGTGCAGCAATCTTCATGCCTTCTAAAAAAAAAATCACAGAAAGAAGTCAGCCCTTAAACTTTCAGCTAGCACCTAATTATCAGCAAATGCCTTCCTTCTTAGTAACTGTTTGACAACCAATCCAACTAGAACTGGAACTACAATGAACTAGGGTAGCACTGGTGCTTTTCACAGAGTGGAGCCTCAGTAAATGTTCCAAAGGAGATGTCAGTCGAGTGCCAAACTTTGATCAAAGAAAGAAGCCTATAGCCTGGTTTTGTGGCAGGTGCCTGTTGTCCCAGCTACTTGGGAGGCAGAGGCAGGAGACTCGCTTGAGCCCAGGAGTTGGAGGTTGCTGTGAGCTGTGATGCCACAGCTCTCTACCCAGGTGACAGCTTGAGGCTCTGTCTAAAAAAAAAAAAAAAAAGAAAGAAAGAAAGAAAGAAAGAAAGAAAGAAAGAAAGAAAGAAAGAAAGAAAGACAGAAAGAAGCCTGAGTTTAAGACAACATGGCCTGTCGGGCCCTCTGAGTGAGCCAGATTCACAACCATGCTCTTGCCATATGTAAAGGTGTGGTGAAGTTTGTAATCTGTGGGTTGTAAGAAGCTGAAGACATCATCTTTTCTTGCATCAGAAAATAATTTGGGAATAGGAACCCAGGTGTTAACTATCTAGCAGCAAAGTTGCAGAAGCCTTTGATCTCCTCTGCCTGGCTTCTCCCAATGCAACCCTTTCAGGCTTGACCTCAATCCACTCCCTTCCTCCTTTTCAATCATCTCCTCAGTGTCTGCTCCCTCCCCTCCCAGTCTCCCAGTCTCCACCCCATCTTCGGGGACATTACACCCCCCCTACCTCCACGTACTTCAAAGCTTTGGGTCAGCTCTTCCATTCCCATCCCTATACACACAAAAAGTTACTATCTGGAGTCACAAAAATATTTAACAGAGATCTAAATGTATGCATTAAAGAATCTCTCCTTTAAAACAAACACCTAATCAAACATTTTCCCCCAATAAGTAGTCAGTAAGGGAAAGAGTGTCAAACTTTGTATGCAAAACCGGCTGGAATTGGAATCTGTTTCTCATTTTAAAAAAGAAAAATTCCTGTTCCCCTTTCTCCTCTTTCATTGTTTCATTCTAGATCCAGGGCCTCCCACCAAATGCTGACGAATGCCTGCTTCAAACCCCGCCACATCAGCAGGAAGGGCGCCCAGCAGCATTTGGTATTTGCATCAGTTTCCAGGAATGCTTTTCAAGTTACCCGTTCCCTCTGCTGTCTTTAGCAGAGATGTTTTTTCCTCTAAGTTTATAGATAAGTGCTTGAACTTATACTTCTTCAACTCTCAAAACCTGGCTGAGGATTTTTCTTTCTTTTTGCTATGAGGATAATTATATTTGCTTCTAAAAAATCTTTCACATTTTAAATTATTTGACCCACAATTAAATGTTTAAAATCTTTGATAGCTATGCAAATCCAATGATTTGGCCAACCAACTTGATCCCAGAAGAGCTATCAGAAGTGAAGTGACCCCATTGAAAAGCATTTGGAGGATTTCTTTCATAAATCTATTGCCTTGCATACCTGAATAGTTTTATTCAGAATTAATCTTTGACTTTCAGCTCCATAGGACAATTGACAAGTAACAGTCTGCAAAGGCAATTCAGCAGGGTGGTAATTTAAGAAAACTTAATACTCACTCTTCTGATTAATGCACAAAAAAATATTTGGCCGTATAGTATTGAAGTTTTTCTATCCCAAGTGATGGTCACCTTCAAAGTTTTTATTTAGTTCTGCAAGAGCAATATTTTGGGAAAGGGATAGAAATTTTCTTAGAATATACAAATAAACCTCAGGGGGGTTGCTGCTGGTGCTAGAACATATAAAACTTTAAACATTGTTGCCTAGTTAGAAACAAATGGGAATGGGAATGCCTCCTTCTCCTGTAAACAACCTCCTGGAACAGACCAGACGCACTGTTCAAATTCAAGACAGTGCCTTTCATTAGAATAAAATAAGAGTGTATTATGGTTTTTTTGGTCCTCACTTTTACTTCCATTTAACGTTCTTTTTTTCTTTCAAGTGTAGCTGGAGTAACCAGTGGAAGAATATTCAGTCCCTTCAGTTTATAGCAGCAGCTGAAAGAGTTAATTTATGCAGAAATTCTTCCTTAATGCAAAGCAGAAAAGGGGGGGGGTGGGAGAAAGAAAGAAGAAAAGAAGATTCTCAAGGAACTACAGCCCACTGTTTCTGGTTTCTGTTTCACAGAGACAGCGCTGACCTAAAGATGCCCCCTTTGCGGTGACTCCGGGGATACAGTGGCACCCTGACTAGTCCACACTGCTGCCTCGCCGAGGGCGCTAGGCCCACAGTGGAGAGGCCTGACACCCGCGGCCTTTCAGACCCTGACCCGGTGCCCCGAATGACAACCCAAGAGGTTTGGGAAAGGGCACTCAGTATTTCACAATTCACATCCAGAAATCGCACCTGCAATGCCTCAGGATCAAGGTCCCAGCTCCTTCTCTCCCTGGTGGGGAGCGCAGCGTGCATTTCCAGGCAAGGGAAGAAGGAAGCTGGGTGTTGAGGAGTTTACACGCACATTGGTGGGAGCACTGCTCGGGGTGTTAACAGAGAAGACTGCACATACCCCAAACTTGAATTAGAAGGCCCTCGGGATGGGATGAATGTTTTGTCCTAGGTGGGGACAGGAGATGGGAGGAAGGCAGAGAGGGCCTGGGAGTTGGCTGTAAGAAAGGATCAGTGAACAGGCTGCAAGGACAAGGGAGACTGGGGCTCAGAGAGGGTCATCTGGGTCCAGGCTCAGGATAAACTTGGTGGATCCTGACAAGGAACCTGCGGGGCAGAGGAGGGGAGACTGGAAACAGAAGGGGAATGGGATGGATTCTCCGCCACAATCTCAGAAAGAAAAGACTGAGAAAGGGGGGTCTTTCCTCTCAGGGTCGGCTGCAGTCTTTTTATAGCTCCACATAACTCCCCCAAGACCTCGATTAGATTTAGCCTCAGCTGGAGCAAGCTAGGAGGTCCAAGAGCTTCCCAGGTGACTGGTCTAGAGTGCGCAAAGCCTACCAGGGCGCTGCGGTCCCCCAGCCTGCTCCACCCCACCCCCTAGCAGCAGGCCTCTTCAGACGGGACACCCCGCACCCTCTCCCGAAGTCAGGAGAGAGAGCGAGCTTTACTGCTGAAAAAGTGGGCGCGCACACGCCCCAAAGCTAGAGAAAAGCTGAACGGGGAAGGGGCGGGGTGGAGGGGGCGGGGAGGGAGGCCTCGGGCCTCGCCACGCTGTCGCGCCGTCCCTCCCTCCTCCCCTGCCCCCAACGTGCGGGTCGGGGCCCTTCCACCCTGCAGGTGGCCTGCAGGGAACAGGTGAGGCAGGGCTGGACAGCTCCTGCTTTGATCACCGGGCCCCGGTCCCTCTACGGCTGCCGGGCTGCCCTGAGATAAGCAAACTTTGCCCACGTCGGTGTCTGCAGAGCGCTCCGACGTGTCCAAAAGTGTTTCCAAACTTGGAAAGGGCGGGGGAGGGCGGAGGTATGCAGACAGCGAGTCAGACTTTCCCCCTGAAAGCCTCAAAAGTGTCCACGTCCTCAAAAAGAATGGAACCAATTTAAGAAGCCGGCCCCGTGGCCACGTCCCTCCCTGTCGGCTCCCTCCTCTGCGCCCCCGCAGTCTCCTCCCAGCTGTGGCTGCCCCGGCCCCCAGCCCCAGCCCTCCCATTGGTGGAGGCGCTTTTGGAGGCACCCTCAGGCCAGGGAAACTTTTGCCGTATAAATAGGGCAGATCCGGGCTTTATTATTTTAGCACCACGGCAGCAGGAGGTTTCGGCTAAGTTGGAGGTACTGGCCGCGACTGCATGCCTGCGCCCGCCAGGTGATACCTCCGCCGGTGACCCAGGGGCTCTGCGACACAAGGAGTCTGCATGTCTGAGTGGTAGACATGCTCAGCTTTGTGGATACGCGGACTTTGTTGCTGCTTGCAGTAACTTCATGCCTAGCAACATGCCAATGTAAGTGATTTCGGCTTGTTTGAGAGACGGGGAAGAGAGCTGAGTTGGGTGGGCACCCTGGTCGGAAGAGGAAAGCCCAAAACCTGAATTCCGAGCACAGCCTGGAGGGCTCCCTGGCTCAGAGAAACGCCGGGATTCATAAGAACACGGGACTTGCTTTAAAAATGAAAGCATAACAGGCTCGCCTCCCGCCAAAGTTAGGAAACTTTTTCTCCTATTTCAGAGTGAGACAGTTGACTGGGTCTGGATCCTCAGCTTAGTGAAGCTAAAAAGGAACAGAAAGTCTTTCCCCTAAGATCCTAACATCCTTAAGGAAGTCAAGGGCCTCTGCCTAACAGGCCCCATAACTGCCCTGGTGCCCACCTTGTAAAACTTGAGGCCTGTGTTAGAAAGTCCTCCAAGTAGTGGAAAACTCGCCCCCTAAAAGCTTTTATCTTCTGGGCGTTGTAAGGCTTGTCTGGATGATGATGACCACGACGAGGAGGAGGATGACGATGATGATGATAAGGCGCCCTCTGGAGGGAGGGGAATGAAAGCACAGGGGACCAGGCCTCCAGCTAATGGAATCCCAAGTAAAGACTAGGTTTAAACAGAGTAAGGACCTACTTTTCCGGTTGGAGCCACTCCCAGTGGCTCGTCGGTGTACCCGGAGAAGGAAAATGGATGCTCTTTGAAATGGATGCATTCTGAAAAGCAAAGTAAGCTTCTCCACACATTACCTGGTAATAGAAAAGGTAAAATTATTTAACTAAAATCTGCTCTACTTTTTGTTCAGCCTTAAAATTACCCTTTCAACATGACGCCAGTGATAACAGGACTTCATGACCACAAAGTTAGGATCTATCAACATTGATCTGAGGCTCAAGAGACGGGGCTTCTTCCTTTGGCTTTGACACTAATTTACCGCATGACCTTGGGCAAGTCGAACTGGGCCTTTTAAAAATAAAAGATGGACTAATGAACTAATAATGGGCTCCAAGACCACTTTTCAGTTTTATGTGACCAGATTTTCATGTGAAGATAAAGTAAAGAAATCTAGTCTGTTTTCGTCTTGAAAATGGCTGCCAAAGTACTAGACAAAGATGTTGACTTGTTGGGGGATAGTTATCTGGCTACATCCAACACCCCAAAAAGTTACTCCTCACGTATACCTCCATGTCTGCCTCTGAGTAATTACCGATGAGTATGTTTGTGTGTGTGTGTGGGGGGGGGGGGTCCATTCTTTCACTTTTAGTGTACACACTCTTACTACTATGGACTATGAAGTAATTGAACAAATTCACATTACCAAGTTCATTTTTTATGAGACCTGATGGTGGGAGGAAAGGGTTGGAAAAATGAAAACAGACCTAGGCAAGTTTGAAGGTACAACGGCAAGTCGCCTTCTGATGAACAGCCAGCTAAGGTCTGGAATAAACGCTACAAACACATGCTCTTCAAAATAGCCATGTCTGAGTAATTAAAAGGCAAATTTCCAAAATCTTAAGGACTTCCGTTAATCAAGTCAGGCATAATTATTCTTCCTACTGATGGACACAATGAAGTAAACATATCATTCTTCTAATTTAATAGTAATTCTCATAAATTGCCCTTAAATGTCAGAGCTGGATGTGGTCCACCCTCCTGAATTGTGACTCTTGCAACAGATGTTCTCACTCCAAATAACACACTTCTTGGCCACCTAATTAAAGCAATTTTTAGGGGTGATTCATCCTATTGCAAACTTGGCCACATTTACATCCCGCATTAACCTATAATTTTTATACCGTAGGAGAGGAATTTAGTCTTTAAAGACATAGTAATTGTGGCAAAGGGGGGGATAATATTTTAGTTTATTGATTATTTTTCAAGATCTTTAATCCACAGTCTTTTCCTTTATACAAAGCAATCCTTTCTCAGGAACAAAAAAAAGATATATATTGGTAAAATTACCTTACCCAATTTCAGTGGACTAATTTAAAGCAAAAATTCAGAATTAATTCTGAATCAATCTATTTTCACAACACTGCAAATTAGACCTTTTGAAGAAGGATATTAAGAATGATACGAATTCGGTAAAGTACTAAGTAACTTCAATGTTTTATAAAAAACAAAGTTTGTTTTAGGTAACATACCTTCCTGAATTTACCCTTTTTAAGATTTTTTTTTTTTCTGCAGTTTTTGGCCGGGACTGGATTTGAACCTGCCACCTCCAGCATATGGGGTCGGCACCCTACTCACTGAGCCACAGGCTCTGCCCTCCTTTTTAAGATTTTTGAGTATTAAAAATGAACCAAGCTATGAAGTATTTCCTCATCAATCTACTGGTCTTGTCTTAAATTCAGTGATTCATTTGTGCAATTTACCAGCTTAATTGCTAAGCATTAGAAATATCCTTCAGACACATTAATATTTCACGGCATTTATACAATAGTAAATAATTAACAATTTAATTCAAAATATATTTACATATTAATATTGCAAACAAATCACCCTGCTGTTCCCTGCCATACTTTTGACCTGCATAATTTCCTATGGTTAGAATATGCTTGGCCCTTTAATTAGGCAACTTAATTTTATAAACCTGCGTTTCTATTTGTTAATTATTGCTATTGGTCAATGAAATGATACTAATAGTATTTTCCTACCTCCCCTTTTCTTCTACAGCTTTACAAGAAGTAAGTAAAATTATTTTTAGAATTTTCTTTTTAATGATTTGATTTCCTTGGTCACCATGACACTTTCGCTGGGGACGTAAGGAGAAGCAAGCTTGACCAACCTGGATTCCCAAGAAAATCATGAAGTTATGGTAGTCAAAATCCTTTTGACTGCCTTCAAAAGTACCACCCCATTTTCCAAAATGGGTGGAGTTATGGAGTAAGACTAGCTTTATAAAATACCCATAAAAAATGCAGAGTAAATAATCCAGTGGAAGTTTGAGGTTTAGCATCAGCTACTATGAAGCAGAAGACTTCACTGAGCTAGAAAATCTTATTACCTTCCTGAAGTCATTTTCAAAAATATTTATTATGAACAAATTCTTAGTTTGTCAATTGAACTTGAAGCATAACTACAGATAAGTATATATATTTGGTTCTGTACCTAGCATGTTATTTAACTCATTGCTAAAATTTAAAATTGCCTTGCAGTATTAAGATAATAGGAAATATAATGTACTCTGTAGGTATATTTGTATAGTATACAAATGGGAGTGGTTTTTAAAATATATATATATAATTCTCCTAATGATAATCTTTTATTTGTTCTTTTCTAGGAAACTGCAAGAAAGGTAAGAGTACAGTACTTCTTCATAAATATCTGAAATTATCAGGGATAACTTCTAATTTAACAAAATTTGTAGCAGACTATGGAAGGAAAATGCTTTAAGATTTTGCCTGCCTAGATCTGCTAAACCATAAAATAAAGTAGCTTTGACATTTAAGATAAGAAAGTTTTTTTATCTTCCAGATCATCTCTAATTACATTTATACATGTATTATGCAAACTGATTATTTATATGCTAAAGAAAAAAGACTTGTGTTTATTCTAGAGATGGAATTCATTTTATGTTAACTACAGGTAGTAAATAAAAGTTATAGGGCTTTGACTCTATAAATGTGCTACAAAAGATGTAATAGAATGCTCATTGCATCTATAATAATCATCTTACTAAAAATACTATACTAAGAATAATATTGGCCTAATGGCTGGAGACTGTAGCAGCTTCTGGTCCCCAGCTGAAAAAGATCACATATAATTACAATAAAACAATATACTTTTATCTCTTGTATGGTGCCAGTTTCCAGCTACAATCTGATAACATTGTGGTTAGATTAGTCTTGCCAACTAATTATTATGAAGAATGGTTTGCTTGTTCACTGGAAATTACTTTGACATTTATTGTGCTGTTTGTATTCCTTGTAGGGCCCAGCTGGAGATAGAGGACCACGTGGAGAAAGGGTGTGTAATTTTTTAACTATTAAAGAGGTTTGGCCCATATTAAATAACTACATATTCAATACTACAGAAAACGGACAATCAATAAGAATATTATCTATCCAGATAATTGTACCACCTTTTAGACAGATCATGCCCTACAGAGGAAGTGAATTAGCATTATTATATATAATCAATAATCTTTTTAGGTCAAGATTATCCTTTAAAGAAAGAAAAAATTCTTATAGACCTCCATGTTCATCACATGATCTACCTTTTGTTGGTTTTAATTGACCTGTCCAACACATATATAATGGAACTCTGTCTACCTCCCACCACAGTCCTCTTTTTAACATACTTTGTTTGCTTTTGAAGTACTATTCATCACATAGCTTGGTAATAATAGTGAAACTGTTGTCAGTAACATGTTTTTCTGTCCAAATTCATACATGTACAAGTCAGGTTCACATTTTATTTTAGCATCCATCCATAGGCTTTCCTGCTATGCTTATTTGACATTTACAATTATGTGGCTTGGCATTATATAACACTTTTGCCAATACATAAATACCTATATATAGGTATAAATATTTATATGTAGATATAAATACCTATATATCCTTTAAGAAGTATAGACTTACATGTACTTCACCCGAATAATTCATTAGAGAGAGAATTATATCAGTTAATTATTTAACAACATAACTAGAGGTAATGGTAGGAAATATAAAGAATTGTTTATCCTGTGATAAAATGACCTTTTAAATTATCATATCAATTAATCTATTCGCAAATGACATTTCAAAACTATTGAACAGGTTTATCACAGTCAGAAATCAACAATTGAAATACATACATATCACTGTATATTGTTAAAAAGATGAATTTCATTGAATCACAAATTCTAGCTATAACTTCTATTTTTATTTGTATATTGGAGCTCCAGTATTGAAGTAAAGATAGAAATGATTTATTCATTCAATGGTTGAGATATTCCTCTAGGAAAGCTACCCTATATTTCTTGGTATATCAGTTACTAAACCTCCGTCTAAAATAGATTCATGCCACAAGTGAATTTCAGTCAATAGCGAAAATGGGATATTAGATTTTTTGCCCAACTGCACATATGTTTGAACAACTGATCCTACCGCGTGTATTTTTAAGTATGGGTTTCTACAAGACCTAACCTTGATCTCATTCATTTATCACATAACAGGGTCCACCAGGCCCTCCAGGCAGAGATGGTGATGATGGTCTCCCAGGCCCTCCTGGTCCACCTGGTCCTCCTGGCCCTCCTGGTCTTGGTGGGGTAAGGGTTTTAAGTATTGCTAACTTTTGGCTAACTTGAGTTTCTTATACTTCTTAAAGCTCATTGTGAAATTTATTTTTAGCAGTTAACGGAGAAGTCTGCTATGTGGAAATTAGTATATTTTATTTCATTTCTTTGGTTTCTTCTTTCAGCATTCTGTTTTGCCAGTTCTCTTTTTGAGCTATTGTCAATTATAGGACTAGTCTTTGTATGCACTGAAGTTAGCTGCTGCCATCACTACCATTATTTAATTTGGGGATTTAATATCTTTTATCAGTAAGGCACAAATAAGAGGTGTTACATTATTAAAGAGTTTGATTAGATTGAATTACATAAGTGAAATCCATGATCTTAAGCAATTTCACAAACATCCTACTCTTTTTATTCTCCTTGACTTGAAGTCTGCTGAACCAACATTCAAAGCAGTTTTAGGTTTAATTTGCTTGAAACTAATTTGAGAAAAGTACATTTCCCTTTTTCATTAATATCTTCTTTTAGCTTTATGTCTTTAACAATGGTATGAGTGCCAAATGGCCTCACTGCAGGAAGGAAAACATATTTGCTTAATTGGTTAGCACTATGAATCAGAAGCCCAATTCTAATACTCAACTGTATGCCAGTAAAATAAGACCTTTCTCCCCCAAAGATCTTATTATGATTGCTTATCTATGGAGTGCATTAAAAAGCACCTTCTTTAACAGAGCTACCACTATATGAAAGATCTTTAACAGTAAAGTTATTACAGTGAACTATTTTTTAAAAGTTTAATCTTCCAAGGGGCATTTTAATTTAATTTTCCTCTAAATTTGAAAACTCTTTATATTCTCTCTGAAACTTCAGCAAGAAAACGTTTTCAGCCATTTTATGTAGTTCTAGTATATAAGGGCAACAGGTGGAAATGCAAAGTTATCCTCTTGATCTCTGCTTAATTTATCAGGAGCCCTCAGTGGCATTAAAAGTTTAGAAAGCTTCCGTTTCTCAGTGTAGAGTTAGCAGGCGGGAGTGGAGGTGCAGAGTTAATAGCGCAGAAGAAGGGGTTAAAAGATAAGGTAGGGAAGCTGTCTACTTCAAAGGAGGTGAGGGCTAAATTTTAAACTTAGATTTCTCCTGACTTTTTAGAAATTTACCTCATTATAGCTAAATTTAGCTCAACTGATAATTACATTAAAAACCTTATCCTTTTTGAAATAACAGAACAACTTTTGCAATTAAAATGACAAAATGAACTACATGGCCAGTAATTGTTTATGTTATATACATATACATGTATAATGTGTGTTTATATATATGATTTTGTTTTTTTCACCCCTGTAGAACTTTGCTGCTCAGTATGATGGAAAAGCAGCTGGACTTGGCCCTGGACCAATGGTATGCTTATCTCTTTATCTCAGCCCCCAAATGTCCTAAATGGAGAACCCATTTTATGTTAAGTTTTACCATGACATTTATCTAGCCACCTAGGTTAACACTCGATATTTTAATCAGATTAAAAACATAACTTTTTTTTTTGTATTCAAGTTTATTAAAACCTAAGCCTTAGTTAAAGGATTCAATTATTTCTCATTAGGATAGGCCAGCTGTTTATGTCCAAGAAATAAACTGTGGACATAGTAACCATACTTTTTATTTCAAAAGAGTAATTATCCTGATTACTGTTCTTACATTCTTTAACATTGCTTAGAATTTTAAGCAACACTTAGAGACTCAAGTTCCTTGAACTTGTTGGAAAGGATCAAAAAGTTCTAATGCAGCTTGACCATTTTAAAACAGAGTTTACACTGTTTTCCCAAGGTCGTGCAGGAGGTTAATGACAGAACTAGAACTAACCACCAGGCAAAATATCTGATATTCAACAATATCATGGTTCATGCATCTAGGCCTTGATGAACACATTCAGTTAGTCAACAAATATTAATTAGGAACCTGCAGTGAGCCCCAAACTCTATTATGCATTAGAAAGGCGACAGTGCATGTGACAGATACTGACCCTCCCTCAAGGAGTGAACAATATAAAAAAAGATTTCGTTTTCTCCATTTTGATAAAAATTCCTTTTTTAGTCTATTGGTTATAAATCAATATAAAAGAGCATATGCGTAAAATTTAGCATTTATGTCACTCAGTACAAATATTCAGTATCATATTCTGTTATTTGAGTAACATTTAGGAAATTTTCCTAGACAATTGTAAAGATGATAACCTAACCAACAAATTAAGCATCTAACAAGCAGTAGTGAGAAACTTTAGGCAAAAAGAACTGCTATAAGCATGCAAAATGTACGCTAGTATATGTGGAATAGAGGGGAAATTTTCCAGAAGCAAAAGCATTAGTTTGATTAAGCACTATAGTATTTAACGCACAAACAAGTTAGCGATGCTAATTAATTGTTTCCAGACAAAGGTATTTATCTTCCCAAAGTTACCATAGTAATATAAATTGTACCTGGACAGTGTCTTCAGTGCTCAATCTTCAAAAGGAGATGTTCTGTTGAAGCTAATGGTGCGCAATAAGCTAATACACTCTAAGGGCGAGATAATATTTTCTGTAAATTAAAACTCTCACTCGAGAAGTAATGTAACTTTAATTGATGATTTCCAATTCCCTGATTTTCCCTGGTAATTTAAAATGTTCATATCTGAAATGAAAAGGTAGAGCGTTTCTCTTGGCTTTGTTTATATTGGATATTTGAAATTAGCCGTTGCAGCTAATGCTGGACATTAGTCAGTTTTAAAGCAGTACCTACATCTCAAGAAGCAGCGCAGGCAGGAAAAAGTAAAGTGCTAGTAAACGGCATTTCTGTAAAAAAAAAAAAAAACCACAAAAGTTGTGAAAATTAATATGGATTTCAGAGTCCCTGGTCTTTGGAACGTCTCTCTGAGGGCATCAAGCAGAGTGTCTTACTTTTAAATATCAGTGAAGTGTCATGGAAGTGTTCACATCCACACACAGGCACAAGCACGTGTAATCAGCAGGGTGTGTTTCACACACAAGGAAGATAGGCAGCGAGAAAGGATTAAAATAATTTTCCATGTTGGAAAGTCAATAGCTATAAAATCCCACAGGATTCTTCAATGAATGAATGAGCAATCATAATCTGTCTCACAGCCTCCACAAAATAAACTATACTTTATGTAAATGAAGTTGCTGCACATACATGGAAAAATAAATGTAATTAAAAATTTATGGTGTCAAATAAAATAACTTTTGATGTATTCCTGGAAACATGATTTCAATTGAAAAGTGACAGTTTCTTTTGTGGAAGTAAGCTCTAAAACTAAATGAATAACTCTTGTAATTAAGAAGAGGTCCGTTTTAAATAAAATCCAAATTATTTTACTCTAGGCATTAATACAGTGGGGTAGGCTTTACTGCCGAGTCCCCATGGTTGAAGCATCATGAACAAAATTACTCAAGACTTGCATGTGAAATATTTTCAGCATCATGAGGAATGGACCCTACAAATGAGTTTTTGCAGGCATTGATTACTGCAGAGGGGAATCAAAAATGTATATTTAGCTCATAACTAATAGCAGTCTGGTTTAGTCCACTTTTATGCTATGGAAGAAACAAAGGGGAAAACAGTCTGCTATCATTCGGGCCACATTTTCACAAATAATATCATATAATAGACTCTTCCAGTAGGCCATTTCAATAATATTTTATTTTTCCTTCACCCCTCATTACATCCACTTTTGTTTGACATTTTCATCAGTCACCAACAGCCCTTAGAGGAGCTATAAGGTTATAACAAACCTCCTCTCTCTAATCATTGAGAAAGACTTTTGATTCTTTTCAATTTATACCCCTCGTGGCAATAAAAATATCAATTTCTTAGCTAAGTATGACATGGGAAGATGACATACGATCAAGAGAATCCAAATGGGAATGCTTTGTCAGCTTCACAGAAGGCACTTGTATATTCTGCACTTGTGTAAAGACCAGTGCGCACCATTGCATCACAACAATTTCAATGTAACAAATTTTGCACAATATTAATGGACCTATGACTATTCCATCCAGTTCTCCTCAAGTTCTGCCCGTCTGGGTTGAGAGGAAAGGAAAAGCAAAGCGAGGGAAATAGTGGAGGAAACGTAGGTCATTAAGTGCTTCCTTGGGAAGGACAAAAACTATGACATAAAACCAGGACAGTTTTGATCATCTCTTTATAAACGGTGTCTATGGCGAGACTAAGCTAGTCCTATCTAACCCCACCAAGGCCTTGACAACCTTGTCAGTACTAACTGCGTTTGTCCTCTCTACAGGGGTTAATGGGACCTAGAGGCCCTCCTGGTGCATCCGGAGCCCCTGTAAGTATAGAAAGCTTATAATCTCTCTTATGTAAAAGGACAGGGAATTAAAAAGTAAAAGCCTGGCACATGATATATATTTTTTCTTTCAGGGCCCTCAAGGTTTCCAAGGACCTGCTGGTGAGCCTGGTGAACCTGGTCAAACTGTGAGTACATTTTTCTCCCTTTGTGATAACTTTTTTCCAGGAAGTCTATGAATATAGCCTTAATGAAATGATGTGTCTCCCCTTTTCTTAGGGTCCTGCAGGCTCTCGTGGTCCACCTGGTGCTCCTGGCAAGGCAGGAGAGGATGTAAGTGTTCACTCCTGAGCACTAAATACATTCTAAATACTCCTACCTCTATGAGAATTTCTAGCTCTGAATTAAGTCTTCTGCCAAAAGCTAAATATGCCTGACCTAACTCTTTCCATGTGGGAAATACTATTTTAATAAAATATTAATAAGCATCCTTGCATTTAGGGAAATATAATTGTTAATTAAATACGCATATGGACCCCCATTTTTATGTGATGCCTTTCTCCTCTGTTGTCAAAACCAAAATGACTCCACTTTTTTCTGATTGTTGGCTGGAAGCTGTGGACTCTACCTTTCATGCTTTCATGTTTTAGGGTCACCCTGGAAAACCCGGACGATCTGGGGAGAGAGGAGTTGTTGGACCACAGGTGAGTCTTCATAGACACACTGCAAACATCAGAGGCCCCTCAGATATAAGTTGCTAACTAGCCTCAGTCTAAATGACAACGCAGGTGTCACTCAAACTTGTAACACATATCAGAGGCATCTGACAAAGAGCCTACTAAAACGTGCATGTATTCATTATTAAGACAGATAAAGGGATATTAATTCTCACAAGCATACTATAAGCAACCAAGTTGTGTTTTCTATAGATACCATTGTCTTAGTTACTCACATTAGTGCAAGTGAATTTATGGCTCTGTCTTTAAAAATTTATGAGTATTTGATTCCAAGCTTGAACTTTGAATCAAACTTTGGAGGGAAGAAATCATTGTCTTTTCATTTATTACAAAATATTTTCTTCTTCTGTATTTCTTTCTCAGGGTGCTCGTGGTTTCCCAGGAACTCCTGGACTTCCTGGCTTCAAAGGCCTTAGGGTGAGTGCATTCTTTACTTTGATATGAGAAAATGCTGATTAATTTGGTGGGGAAAAGTCAAGTGTTTTGAAACTCTTGGGTGACACATGCTTGCCTCACACTTCCTGGAGTTTGCCCAAAGGGAGAGAGAGTTAAGGAGTAAGACTGCTTGAAAGTAGAATGGGGTGCAGTTTTTTTCAGCACGTTCATACGTGGATCATTACAGAGAAAATTGTACAGAACCTATATTATTTAACGGGTATTTACAACCACCTGACAGTCATAAACCTACTAAGGATGAAAAGGATAGAAAGAATGTGAAAGAGCACTGAGTCTTACATCCTTCCCTTCTCCAGTATGGGAAGATTAAGAGACTTATTTAAGGCAATGGAGTGAGTTTGCCAGGAGCTAGGACCCTGGACTCCATTCTACCGAAGCAGTCAAAAGATTGACCCAGGAGATGTCAGTTAGAAGATTTTTATTTGACCAAACACTACAATGGAACAGCATTTTAATAATAAGCCTTGCTTTTCAGGGACACAGTGGTCCAGATGGATTGAAGGGACAGCCTGGTCTTCCAGGTGCAAAGGTAAATGTTAAATTAGAAGCATTGTTTTTAAACAATTGAAATCCTCCATGACTGCCACAAAGTGTATTATTTTACTGAAGACTACTCATATTCTAAAAAGCATCTTGTTTCCCCTTCTGTACTACAAATCTCACACGTAGTGGGGACTATGATAATCTGTGACTAAAGGTCAATTATTAATGTTTATTAAATTCAATGTCTGTTAAATAATTGAGATAAAAATAATGTTAATAGTTTTTCCTCTGTTTCTTTTCCTCCTTCTGTAATTTCAATGGATTTCTGTGGCCAAAATAGAAGTAAATAAACATAGGCAGATATGAGGACACTAGGTATTATTTTAAACTGTAAATTCTCCTTTGCCATGCACTAATTAGATGGGTACATTCATGTCACTATACACTTTTCAACCTCTTTCCTGTGATTTATCTGTGCACACTCAAAAAAATTTTAATTAGGTAATTAAAGTCTCCGAAGTATGTTATCTCTTGGCTAGGCTCTTCCCTGACAGCGTTTTCAACTATAAAATGTTCTCTTTCCTATTAAGGAGATAATGTGATATTAAAGTGAATACCAACGTAATTACAAATTAATGAGTAACGAATACTAGCGGGACCAGAAAAGAACATGAATATAGAGAATCTGTTCTAACTTTCCAGCTGCCACACAAATGGATAAGGTCAAACTCATTCTCCCAAGAGCTCAATATAACAGCTCAGACTACTAATCACAGTATCATCAAATGTTAGTGCTGCAAGGAGCTTTGGAGACTCCTTCATCTTGCAGATGTGGAAAACTGAGGCTTAGTGAGAGCTAGTGACTTGCCCAAAATCACACATCTAGTAGTTAGTAGAGCACAAGCCAGAAGTTCTGATCCCCCACACTGAGGTGCTTGTTCTCAAGGAATATACTTTCCATAGGATCCTGGAAATGAAGGATCCTTTTGAGGTCTCTGAAACCCTGTTTCTTCCATACCTACATCAGATTATCTTGAAGGAAAGTTGTTTTACTTGTTCCACAGTATTAAATTATCCCCCCACTACCACTATCACCCTGGTTTTTACTCAGGATAAGAGTATAGACTGGAAATAAATATGACAGCTCTAAAAAATATTATTATGAATTTCAGTTTTTCATGCATATTTTATGTTAAGTGATAACACTGAGTGTTCAAAAT
This sequence comes from Perodicticus potto, assembly GCA_963574655.1. Taxonomy (NCBI): domain Eukaryota; kingdom Metazoa; phylum Chordata; class Mammalia; order Primates; family Lorisidae; genus Perodicticus; species Perodicticus potto. The sequence goes on from CAUYRH010129374.1 coordinate 17,224, forward strand.
AACTTCAAAGAGGGTAAATGTGGTCATATTAAAAGAAAATTTATCCTTTGCCATCTCTTTTTATAACATCATTCCTCATTTATAATCAGCTAGTCTAAATGATACCCAGAATCTAAGGAGGAATTTGGGGAGGGGTACACTCAACCACAACTCCTTAGTACCTTGATATTCAGTATTATTTAAATAAAAAGCTCATACTTTAGCAAATTTTTTTAATTTGTGTATCTGGCATAATTGAGAAACAATCTCTATGTGTAAGAAATGTTACAAAATATAACTGATTCAAATTGAAATAATAGGTTTAAAGTCGCACAATCAGAAAAAATAATCAATATACTTTTTTATAATGAGCAAAACCTCAATCCTTCTCTATGTAGGGTGAACCTGGTTCCCCTGGTGAAAATGGAACTCCAGGTCAAACAGTGAGTATTGATTACTTTATTGTGAATCTAAATGTGTACACTCTTTGTGAGCTGGAACGTCTTTAATGTTTTTGCTAATTACCATTTCTCTGGGCATTGTACTCTTTGATATTTTTCTAATAGCCTTCTGCATGCTTAATTGAAATCCACTACCTTTTAGCTGGAATTACAGCAAGACCTATTTATTTTTAGTGGATTCTTATGCATGTTGGAAATTGGACAAAGCAAATGATGCCTGTGACTTTTTAAAAATAAGCATTCTGGGTTTTATTGAACTATTTCTACTTCTAGGGAGCTCGTGGGCTTCCTGGTGAGAGAGGACGTGTTGGTGCCCCTGGCCCAAGTGTAAGTGCTTCTATTTTTGCTTATTTTTCTCCTTTTTAAAGACTTTTTGATGACTGCTGTGTAACTCATCACTTCCTCTTCCTCTTTATTTTTTTCATAGGGTGCCCGTGGCAGTGACGGAAGCGTGGGTCCCGTGGGTCCTGCTGTAAGTTTAGACACTGGGGAATTTGGAAGGGGCCGAAAGTGTGGAGTAGAAGCTATTTTCTTCTTCAATTTCTTGGAAAATAGCATCATTTCAGACAAATGATCTATGAGATCTTTTGAAGCCTCCATTTGTAGTATAGGCTATATTTATAAGTATGGGGCTTTTGATTGATGTACAAAGTAAAATCCACCCTACCTTGGATACCGTGACTGTCTTCCCTTTGAGAAGATCTAATGACAACAGACTGGCTATCACTTTTTTTTCCTTATCTGTATCAAATAAGATCAAGACACTAAGCAACTTTAATCTTCTATCCTTATTTTCTTCATTTCCTGGGAGCAAATTTCTTACCACCTTCTGCTTTGATTTCAGGGTCCCGTTGGGTCTGCTGGCCCTCCAGGCTTCCCAGGTGCCCCTGGTCCCAAGGTAAAAACACTGGTGAACATTGTCACTACCTCAATAAACTTTTTACTGTGATGTGCAAAATCAAAACTATGTTTGTGCATAGAGAGATAATTACGGGAAAATTACCTTAATTAGTCCCCCCTTCCAAATGGACATGGGATGACCAGTTTTCTCACTTGCCATTTGAAATAGATCATCTCTCTGCACTTGCACACTATAATTATAAATACAAACAACATGAAAATGTACTCCATGGGGCCCCTATGGGACACATACCCAACTAGTCTGGACTGACTTGAGAGCCAAAGTCAGCCACAGAAAGTAGAATGAGGGTAGCAGTAATAGCCAAGATGCAGAATCATACAGAAAATAGGAAATCAAACCCAAAGTTCATCCTAATCAACCAGATAAGGGAAATGATTGTAATTCTGCAGATATTTCGTAAAACTTGTCCTTTGATCAGAGATATGCTGTTTCATTATTTGCTGGCTATTTCCTCAGTGTCATTTCTTTTAGGGTGAACTTGGACCTGTGGGTAACCCTGGCCCTGCTGGTCCTGCCGGTCCCCGTGGTGAAGTGGGTCTTCCAGGCCTTTCTGGCCCTGTTGGACCTCCTGTAAGTATCTATTGTCATTAACTTTCATTGAGTAGAAGAAAACAGGAAAAAAAGTAAAAAAGAAGAAGAGGAATAAAGGTGGGGTCAGAGAAGAAAATATTCTTTATAATTTTACTTTAACTGATATCCTTCTCCTTTCCTTTCCCTCATAGGGTAACCCTGGTGCAAATGGCCTTACTGGTGCTAAGGGTGCTGCTGTGAGTACATCCGGGTAGCTAAAACGTGCTGCTGTGGTGTGAAAGGCATTTTCCAGGAGCGCCTACCCAGCCTGTTGCTTCACGATGATCATGCTGCGTTCTCCTTCACAGGGCCTTCCTGGTGTTGCTGGAGCTCCAGGCCTTCCTGGCCCCCGTGGTATTCCTGGGCCTGTCGGAGCAGCTGGCGCTACTGGTGCCAGAGGACTTGTGGTAAGTGGTCATAGCTGTGACTTTCATCGTCCTGAAATACCAGCTCTACCTAGACTTCGTCATTTCATCACTAGCTAGACTTCTTTTATTACTCCTACCTTTTCCTTCTTTAGCATTTTTAATTTGTTTTCCTAATATAAGTGTATGCATTTGTATGTATACTCCCTTCTCACAGGGACACCTCTCCTATTATGTTAGAACATTGCCTTAAATGTAAACGAGGCAAAATTCTACAGTACTAATTGTATCCTTGCAACCAACATCATTCCTCTGTAGGCCATTTAAATATGACCTTGGCACTTTTCCTTGAGCTTGCTTCTACTTTGACCCATAAATATTCTAAGAGATTGGTCTGCAGTAGAGTTCTGGTAAATGTTTATCTTTTGACCACCGTTTTGTATTGGGTTCCAGGGTGAGCCTGGTCCAGCTGGCTCCAAAGGAGAGAGTGGTAACAAGGGCGAGCCCGTAAGTAGCTCTCTAATCATGATTTTATGGGGTTAATTATCCCTTCAATCCAGTTTCTCAAGCTGGATGTAATATAAAAATTACATTTCTACCTCTCCCCCCTCCCTTCTCTTGTTCTTTTCATTAAACAGGGCTCTGCTGGACCCCAAGGTCCTCCTGGTCCCAGTGGTGAAGAAGGAAAGAGAGGCACCAACGGTGAACCTGGATCTGCTGGCCCCACAGGACCTCCTGGGCTGAGAGTAGGTTCCAAATGCTCCTGACACCGGGACACACCAGAGGCAGAAATGACACCCTTGAGTGGGAATTGGTCAAAATTACTAAATGTGTTTTCTAGATGAAAGAAACATCTGCTTTCCATCTGCTTTATTAAATCAGTGACTTTCAATTTGGTATGTTATGAAATTGGTCTGGAAACAATGTTGACCTACTTCTGCTTTGCTCATCCTCGCATTCCTTTGGGGTTTAGAGTGGAGTGTTTTGGTTTGGTTTGTGTCTGTATCTCCCCCTTAGGGGGATCAGGCCATGCGTTAATCAACTCTGCCTTATCGGATGCAAAAGTTTTCTCTAATTCCCTTCTGTTTCATGTACTTTCTTACAGGGTAGTCCTGGTTCTCGAGGTCTTCCTGGAGCTGATGGCAGAGGCGGCGTCATGGTAAGTCGTCCATCACTCACCTCCTGGGAAAGAGCTCAACGCTTCGGGGGGTGGGTGTGTCATCTGCTTGGGCCATCTCCTCTCTCACACCCTTCTTTTTAATAGGGCCCTGCTGGTAATCGTGGTCCAAGTGGTCCTGCAGGCGTCCGAGGTCCCAGTGGAGATTCTGGTCGCCCTGGGGAGCCTGGTCTCATGGGACCCCGAGTAAGTTTCAGATATATTCTGAACAAGTCACACCTGGCCCTGGCCCCTTCTTTTTAAAGGGTTGGTTAATACTGAAGACAACAATAAAAACATCAAAAATAGATTTGTTAGTAAACTTGCTGATAGTTGTCTTTTTAATTTAACTTTATCAAAGTTCAATGGATATTTTTGTGTATTTAATTAGTTCATAAATGTCCTATTTATTACCTGATACAATGGCTATGAGATTTTTAGAAGAACAGATCTATTTTAATATATCCAAATTAGGTTCATTCTCCTATCAGCATGAATCCTTTATCTTAATTTGTGAGTTTTTTATAAGGTGTTCATGAAATATATTAGGACTATACATTATGAGTTTATTAGATTCATAAGTGAAATCATTTTTCCAGCAATCACAAAGTGGTATAATGTATTCAGCATCACACTAGCTATGGAGAAATAACCTTTAGGTTTGTAGACACTGTAAGCCATAGCAATGGAGTGATTTTTTTTTTTTTTGCCTCCATTATGTCTTATGGGTGAATATCAACTGTAATTGTACCATAAACAAGGAATAGGGACACCAAATATAGCAATAAAAAACCCACTTTGGAAATTGCTTTCTAAAAGTATTAGTTTTTCTATTATGAGGTAAATAATATGATACATTTTACCCATATAGCATGCTGCTTAACAGTTTCTTGAGATATCTGTAAATGGATCAGTTGCTCTAAAATTCAATAAAAAGAAAGGCACAAAACATAGAAAGAAGAAAATTTCCAAAGCTCTTTTCACACCTTCTAGCTAGAGGCTAATATCGCTAAATGATTTACCCTGGGCAACAAACAAAAAGTGGGGGGTGGGGAGTGCTTTTGTGAGATTTCAATTAATTTGAGCCTGGAGTATGTGAGTTAGAGTGCCAATATAAAAGCATCCTCATTTGCTTTATAGGGTCTTCCTGGTTCCCCTGGAAATGTTGGCCCAGCTGGTAAAGAAGGTCCAGCAGTAAGTATTGCTCATTTTCCATTATATTCTCAAGGACACTTACTGCACCCTTATCAAGTCTATTTTGTAGCTTATTTATACATGAATACATTGAAAATAAATATCAGACACATACATCATCTGGGAATGCAAAGTAATAGATTGTAATTATGGAGCCCAAATGAATGCAGCCCTGAAAGCAGAACGGGGAGGAGAAAAACGTGGCAGGGAAAATTGAAGCAGGTGACCAGGGTATGGAAAGAGCGGGGACAGGGGGAAATTGCGTATGTAAGAGATTGAATTGGCTATGTGTGTACTGACATCCTATTTAGAAAAGGAAAATGGATTCATAATTTATTGACGCTTTGTACAAAAAGCTCTATGCATTCGGGAAACCATTCTGTCTCATCCCATGGCAGTGTCGTAAGCTTCAGGTTCAGAGAACGTGTTGATGCTGGGTAAATGCTGAATAAACTCTGGTTTCAGGGCCTCCCTGGTACCGACGGTAGGCCCGGCCCAGTTGGCCCAGCTGGAGCAAGAGGAGAGCCTGGCAACGTTGGATTCCCTGGACCCAAAGGCCCCAGTGTAAGAGTCACCACAACTGTCCCTTCATCGCCACTTTTTTGCCACATTTCACCAAATCTCTAGTATTTCCCTCCTGTGTATCAGTCAGTCTCATCTATCTCAAGGGGGTTCCTGTCATCACACGAAAACTGTAAGCCATTAAAAAAGCACCTCCAAGGCGTCCGTGTGCACCTGCTGAAATCCATTTCCCGAGTCCCACACCTCAGCAGACGCACGTGCTTTTTATTGTATATGGAGCTGCGTGATGATGGATCATGCCTCAGAAAGCAAAATCTCGAAAGAATCAAAAGCAAACTAGAAAATAACCTTTCAAAATCAACATGCTTAATGTGACATTGAATGTGTAAGGTTGTCTTTTGTTTTGTTCTTAATTTTTATCATAGGGTGATCCTGGCAAAGCTGGTGATAAAGGTCATCCTGGTCTTGCTGGTGCCCGGGTAGGTGCTAACTTCTGTACAGATCTATTCACATGATATTCACCTAAGAGACGCACATCCATAGAGGCCATCTTATTATCATTCTGTCACTTGCCTTCCAGAATGACATCCTCAACCATCCTTTCACCATCATAAATTGTCTTTTTTTAAAAGCAAATTTATTAGATAGTGAGCTATTTAACAAACCAGAATATATGTTAAGTAAAAACAAATACTTAAGAAGCATTTGGTTTTTATTTTATTCATCTGGTGATTATAAAGGTGTGGATATGAAGTAGTAGTCTCTGGTCTTTATAAATTGCCTTTCTTTCATGGACTTCTCCGTGAGCCATATCTAAAGTTAATAGGCAGTATTTGGATTTGGGCAAAAACCCACAATGAGTTTAAATCATGCTAAAATGACAAACTGGTTTTGAGGAAATAATGCATGTGGCTTTGAAGCATCTTAAAGTGTCTGACTGATAGGTGACCACCATCTTTTCTGTTGAACATTTTTAGGGTGCTCCAGGTCCTGACGGAAACAATGGTGCTCAGGGACCCCCTGGACCACAAGTGAGTATTTCTTTCACTCTCGTGCTTTTCTGCACTAGAGTATCTGGTCCCTCAAAATGACCATTTCTACTTTCTGGTCCAACGGTTACACAGTTAGATGATAATGGTGGCATACATTGCTATTTATGCTATCTTTCCTATGATTTTTAGGGTGTGCAAGGTGGAAAAGGCGAACAGGGTCCCGCTGGTCCTCCAGGCTTCCAGGTAAGTCAACTAAAACACACAATAATCCTGCCTTTGGTCAGATTGTCAGCTGTAAATCACGCTTTGATTTCAGAATTGAAGCAAAGAAAGAATTTTTTTCAAAAACAAACTTTTGTGTAATGCTTTAATAACATAGAATCATGCTGTGGTTGACATTTGGTAATCCCTAGTCCAAAATTCAATTATTAGCTAATGTTCTGAGCACAGCCGTAAGGTTGAGATTTGTATATCTTTTTACTTAGGGTCTTCCTGGCCCCTCAGGTCCAGCTGGTGAAGTTGGCAAACCAGGAGAAAGGGTGAGTAAAATGAGTGATAGTAAATTCACCGAAACTTCAGAATTTCCCATTTAATTCCCTACTGTAGTGCAGTTATAAAATGAAAAGGGAAATTTCATATTTCATATGTTAACAATAGAGTTCTACATGCTTTAGTGCTGATGGAGAGAATGAGCCAACTTACTTCAGTTCAACGTACTTTGTTTCATGGATTTAATGAAACATCACATTATAAAAGTAAAATCCATCAATGAATATTTCATTTACTAGCTTTAGTTTTTTCACTGTTCTTGGTAATGTTAAAATACAAATTATTTCCTTCTCCATAGTGAACAAATAAACGCACTGATTTTCCATCAAACTAGATCCTGAAAAATTGCTTTTAATGTTTTTCTTGGCATTCAGACATGACACTGCTATTCACAATCAGGGCATGAGTTCTGAGTCATTTTCTCTGTAATTGTGATGAATGTGTCTCAGTTTAGTTACATTCTGTGGCCTGGTCTCCTTTGTCAACAGTGGGGCACATTAAGGAGACAGCTGGTCAGTAATAAAAGAGATACACTTGGGTGTACAATTAACTAGGTAATGTACAGAATATGATAATTTCTATTAAGAAGACAGTCTGTTATATAGCTAAAAATAGGCAGTGTCTGATATTGTTCATGTTTACTTATCATATTATCAAAGGAGATAGTTTGTTTTGTCACTTTTTAAAACACAATAAGCTAAATAATGGTAAATAAGTGTTTTGATATCGAGCTCTGCGATGTATAACATTTTTGATATCAGTAGAATTCTGCCTCATGTTTTTATCTTTCCACACTAAAAATTCTGTTGTTCTTACATGCACTAGCCTGTGTACTTATGCACTCATGTGGTAGAGCCAGCTTTATTTCACTCTTTTTAAATCTTTCATGTATTTCAATTGGAAGTGAATTTAGAGATCATGCATAAATTTCATGCTTTATTTATTCTCATGTTTTGCCTAGGGTCTCCATGGCGAATTTGGTCTCCCTGGTCCTGCTGGTCCAAGAGTAAGTGTCACTTAATTAACTTCCATAAACTCCAGCAATGTGTTTTCAAAGAAGTAATGCTTTTTCCCTAACCCTGATGACCTTGCAACAAGTTCCACACTCTTCTAGAGTAAAATGCAATCTGTACAGAGCATTAGATCTCTAAGCTGATAGACGTTTTTGTTCAGTTGCCCATATTTCCTATTCAATAATGACATGCTCATAAGAAGAAGAAATGAATTAGTATTAGATAGACAAGTAGGCTGTAATTATGATAGTGTCTTGACTTGAGCCAAAGAAAAATAGTATCTTACTAAGTTCTAAACTTAATTTTTGCAATGTGTGTTGATGATCAAAGTCTAAAGCTGAAGTCATGAGTCTACTCTTACAAAGAACAATAAAATAAATAGACTTAGTTTGTCCATGGATATTAGCCTATCTAGAATGATTAGTTTGCCCCTAATTTCCTGTTATGTTGCTAGTTCTATTATTGAGCCATATGTATGGAGGAAGCCCCAAAAAGGTTAGTGTCAAAAAAATTATAGTACCATAGAACAAGGTCCTTTGAAACTGTCACAATATGGACCTATTTGAGATGTAAGTTGGCAGATATTTCGATAGATAGGTAGACAAAGCGACATATGCATGTATATATCCCCTTGAATATTATAAGCATTAAACCATTATTGTATGAGAATATTGTTATCATTATGTATAACATAGATATGAAAATATGTAATATTCTCTGGCTTTATTACTTCACTAAAATGACAATCTTCTCCTCTGAGTACTGCACATAACCAGCATAAGTATTTTACCTATAGATCTATCACAGAAAAAAGAAAAACAAAAAGTAAATAAATTCTAAAGGTTGACTATTAGACATTAGAAGCAACAAAGTTTGGGTTTCTAGTCACAAACATTACAGCCAATGGAGATTTGTTTAGAGATTATCTCATCCCATCCCTTCATTTTACTAGTGAAAAAAATTAGGAACAAAAGGAACTTTAACTTGCTAATAAATGGCAGAACCAGGGTTCAAAATCTAAACAGGTGCCAACTCTGATATGTAAAACAGTTAGCTCAGAATGTGATGAATGGTGGTGCAATGCTTCTTTGACTCACTTTTTTATAGGGGGAACGTGGTCCCCCAGGAGAGAGTGGTGCTGCTGGTCCTACCGGTCCTCTTGGAAGCCGAGGTCCTTCTGGACCCCCAGGGCCTGATGGAAACAAGGTAAAATTGTATGTTTACATATTGCTGATTTGGCCCAGTCTGCTCTAAAGTAAGTGGACCCTTTACAATAGAATTGCTTTTCAGATGTTTATTTTCAGTTCTGTGATGATTTCCCTCTCAGTAAACAACAATCTGATTCCAACAAACCTGAATTATTCAAAACAAATAAACTATGACCAAAAAAAAAAGAAAGACTGTAGAGAAAATTTCAGTGTTCCGCAAACATAAATGAATTAGTATGGGTTTTCACCCTTTTCTCATCCCACTTTTCATGCTTTTATTTTAATCTGAAAATATCATATACATGGGACATTATTATTAGAGAAAAAAGTACTTTTTCAATATCTTACCCTGTAGAATAAAATGTCAAAAAGTAGTCTAAACTGTAAAAATGAATTTATGATAATGAAAATTAACGAGACATTCACCCCCAAAATGAGTTTGAAAACTTGTGTTTCCAAACAATCTGTGTTTAGATTTTTAAATAGATGGAATTACATATTTCTGGGAAACAAATTAACCACAAGAAAAAGAAGGGCACTCATATTACTTCCAATTCTTAACTTTAAGGGGAAAAAATTTAAAAATTTGTTACAAAAAGCAATTTTAATAGATGGAAGGATTTTACCGGAAAAAAAAATAAAAAAAGCAAGGTAAGAGGGAGAAAGAAAATGAGAAAGAACATATGGTTCTATGAGGTAGCACTTTCAAAAGGATCTATTTATCTCAGAAACTTGTCAATAGGTTTGAAGTATGTGGAATTGTAGGGTTTTATATATAAATGGAAGTTATAGTCACCGCTCTTAAGGAGATTAGAACACAAACATTGACAAAGTCTCTACGCTTCCTGTCTGCACTGAGAGACTTATCCTTGAAAAATGTCTGTAGGCAAACATTTTTCACTATCTGCTCCCCATTGTCCTACCCTCTCCTTCTCCATGTCTGCCTTTCTCAAGAGGATTGGAGAAGGTTATTGAGGAATCACTATCATCCACTCCCACTACCTTTGTCTCCTTAGTCACCACATCATTAATAGTTTTTCTGTTACATTCTTTCTCCTTTCAATAGCCTGTCTTTATGTCTCTAAGCAGAAAAGAATGTGATCTATACAAATGTTTAAATTGGAATTCTTCAAGAGTTGAGTTCTTTATTTTCTTCTTTCACCACTGAAATAATTGATTTCACATGTGTTTGATTCAAGGGTGAACCTGGTGTGGTTGGTGCTCCAGGCACTGCTGGTCCATCGGGTCCCAGTGGACTCCCAGGAGAGAGGGGTGCTGCTGGCATGCCTGGAGGCAAGGGAGAAAAGGTACCTTTGAGTGTTGGACCTTAATACATATTGTTGATGAACTCTAGCAAAGAAGGCCACACAAGGATGCCCGATTTTTACAGTTCTTGGCAGGTGGTCTGCTAGCATTTTGATATCTATCTATACATATTTCCTTCTGCCACCCAACACCTACGCATTTCTAAACTCACTAATCTGGCAAAATTCCTTGCTACCATGGAATTTCACGCAAACAGATGGTGTTGAGTAATACATGAGGCTCATTTTAATGCCACTAACAATAATGCCTCATCCTGCCCTAATTAATGGGAAGAAGCTATATTGAACAGCTGTCAACCGTGCTGCTGCATTAGTTATGCCATAAAAGTGATCAGGCACTGCAGCCCACTGTGATGTTGCCTTTTAATTCTGTCCACATGAATTTGTACCTTGCCTGATTATACTTCAAGAGGGTGTATGAAATTAGAAGAGAATGTTTAACAATAATCTGGAAAGGGTCTTGAATTTTTTTCTTTTTCCCCCCTTTGATTAGCCTCTTTTAGAAAGGTAGGGAATCAAGACATCAGAGTCTCCAGTGACTGACGATAGCATAGCATCTTCTGGAAAAAAAAAAGAACCCTTTATATTCATTTTTTTTATTGTTTGGGATTTAGTGAGGGTACAAAGAATTAGGTTCCACTGCTCATATTCATTTTGATTCAAAAATTTGTTCCGAAAACAAAAAGTTGCTCTTGCTTTATGCTTTCAGGGTGAAACTGGCCCCAGAGGTGAAGTGGGTACTACTGGCAGAGATGGTGCTCGTGTGAGTAGAGTTTTATATGTTTGTTTATACTTAGATGTTCTTTGTCTTCTACATTTTACTTCATTGGAACTGAGTTTTCCAAATAGAACTACAAAAAAAAAAAAAAACAAGATTCAAAGTTAGTAAGATATCATTTCATTCTTCTCTGTATCTATGACCAACAATATCACTTAACATGCTCCAAAAGAAAAATTCCACACGACTTACTTCTTGATTGATTCAGGATTGAAAATCAAATTCTGAATTTCCTACTTGCTTTAGTATTAACTACAGCAACCACAAACTACACACCAAGAGCTCCAGTTTTCATAGAACATTAAATGATTATTTAAGTGGTAACAGGGCATTTTTAATAATTCTAATTCTTTTAAATTTTAAAAAGCCAGAACCTCTAATGAGGTCCTACAATTATTCAAATGTACACTGTAGAAATTTATCACTCAAAGGGCAGCCCCAACGATTAACTGTTAATGCCACAGAGATGCCAAAGATAATCCCATAAAGGCATAATTATCCTACTTAGGGAGTCAGCACCAGTGCTGTTCCAGGCCACAGTCAGCCTTGGTTCTTTTCCTCACCTCTCCCTCAGAGCTGATAACTCATTGTAGCTCATTTTAATTGTCCTTTCTTTGAATCACACAGTTCTAACAATTCCCAAAAAGGCTACCCATTTGCTCCTCTCCAGGCAATCTTACAGGAGCAGAGAGTTCAGATCTCTCACATTTCCAGCCTGCTCTTGACTTATTTATTTCTATAAATTTTATGACTGGGATACTCTCCTCCTGTGAGTGGCTTCTAACAGTCTTGATAATTAGAACTAAAATGCATCATAGGCTTTCTTGATGTCCAACCAGAGTGTGAAGACTGAAAGTCTCAGTCACTGTGAGCATAGCACAGAGGTTGACAAGGTTCACTTTTGATGGTATAGGGTACTATTAATAAGACATGTTTCCTTTTGGGTACTAGGGTGCTCCTGGTGCTGTAGGTGCCCCTGGTCCTGCTGGAGCCACAGGCGACCGGGTAAGCATGCATTTTCACAGAGTTGTGACAGCAGTATCTAAAATTTCCTGCCTGCCCCAGACCCAAAGAGCCTGAGAAATTCATTTTTATGGCTTGGTATAAAGCCCACTTCTTTCAAAACCTAGCTGTTGTGATAGGGTGGCAGGAAACCAATGCTATGTGTTTAAAATTCTCTTTCCCTTCCTATAGACGTGCCAGCTGTCTGATCTATACGCTAATCCTTATCATTTGTTTTAGAGTCTTTCCCTGTTGCCCATTAACAGTATCCTAATGCACTGAGCCTTCTCAAAGCCTTCAATTGTAAAAAATCAATGAAATTCATAGTGTGCCCATTTCACATCAAACAGTCCACTTAAAATAGATCTTATTTATTGTATTGCAAAGATTGCAGCAAATAGATCAGCCCTACATCCATCTAAAAATTAAAATGTCCTCCTTCTGGTATCATGGGCACTGATTTATAGTGTTTTTGCAACTGTACAACCAATACCGGTTCAACCCCCAAAATGAATACAGCATTAGTGGAATAAGAATCCACTTCATTTTACTCTGTGAGGTATGCATTAGTTATCCCATCCAAGGCAACTACAAAGACAATAGCCCCCTGTCCACGCGCTCCTCTCTCCTCCTTTGAGCATCTGGGAGGCACATTAACAAACTCACCTTTGGTCCCATTCTAGGGTGAAGCTGGTGCTGCTGGCCCTGCCGGTCCTGCTGGTCCTCGGGGTAGCCCTGTAAGTGGAAACCTGACTCATTCTGGATACTCCTGCCTCTCAACCTTTACACATTGATGAAACTAGGATTACTGAGACATTTTTAAACCCCTTCTCCCACCTAGGGTGAACGTGGTGAGGTTGGTCCTGCCGGCCCCAATGGATTTGCTGGTCCTGCTGTGAGTATCGCATAATGAAGGTTAATCTGAAAACATTCCAAGTTGGAGAGGAGAGTGGGTCAGAATACCAGTGCTGTGACCATTCCTTTCCCACAGGGTGCTGCTGGACAACCTGGTGCTAAAGGAGAGAGAGGAGCCAAAGGGCCAAAGGGTGAAAATGGTGTTGTGGGCCCCACCGGTGCTGTTGGACCTGCTGGCCCATCTGTAAGTTGAATTCACTGGTGGTCAACACAGCTTGTGTAGTCACTCAGGAGATCTCATCCTACAACACACAGCAGGCAAGTGCCTGCTATACACTAAGGGATTTATCAGATCAAAGATGGTTAAAGAAGAAGAATTAATATTTGCATGCTGCAAATATTATATTTTATAAACATTTCATAAATATTGTCTTATTTTAATTCTTCCATAACCCCTAGTGTGGTGATATTGAAGAATGAACACTGATTTTTCCTTTTTTCTTTATCTTTATTTTGAGTTTTTTTGGAGTTTTCCCCCTATAATTACTCTAAGTTCTGGGTGAAAGAGCTTTGATTTTATATAACATAATCATTTTTTTAATTGCTGATTTTTTTTCTTCTGATAGTTATAAGAATGATCCCTTTGAAGAAAAGATTAACATTTGTAAGTGTTTGTTTTCTGGTTTAACCCCGCGTTTTTGTTTGCATTTAGGGTCCAAATGGTCCCCCTGGTCCTGCTGGAGGTCGTGGTGATGGAGGCCCCCCTGTGAGTATTTGCAGTAGACTCTGATCACTTCTCTTTCTTCAGACTCCCCATTGGGAGCAACTTGAAAGTTTTGATAAATTTGGACTACCACGAATAGACTCTTGAGATTCAAGTTCATTCTATTCAGAGCAATTCTGATACTGATATTGATTTTAACCCAGCTAGAACTCAATGCAAAATATTTTACTACCACCTCACCTAAGCAGTTTAATTGTGAAGTGTGGAAAAATTTTCTTTGATGCTTTTATTCCTTTGTTGCTGTCCCCCTTCTTCTGCCTGACTGAATCTTTCCCTGTGTGTCCAGCACCATCACTCAGACTCATTGGAGATCCAGAGCTCCCCAGGAATGAGCCACACTGACATTTTTTCCCACTAGACAGTATTTAATGCTCTAGGTCACCTGTTGTAGCTTCCTCTGTAAACAACATTAGTTATTCAGTGGTCATTTTCTTAGCACCCAAGCAGTGGTTAAGATAGTTATTAATGTATACACATTCATGTATAATCATGACATAGTGTTTTCTCTTCTTGCCCTTATAGCCATCAGATAATATGTTAACATTTCAAAAAAGACCACCAAAATCTTAATGCAAATTATGGGCACTGTAACTCATGGTCAGCTAGGAAGGAAGCTGTGTGGAGAAGGAGGGCCTTCTGGCTCCTGGTTAAATAACACCCTATATGAAGCTGCCTACTGTCCACTCCTTGGTCCATCCCTGGTCACAAGTACTGAGGATTTGCCAAAGGCTAAATTCCCATCTTATCCGAATTCCAGGAGTTAGTGTTGACTGTGGAATTTTAACATGCTTGGTTCTTAGGGTATGACTGGCTTCCCTGGTGCTGCTGGACGGACTGGTCCCCCCGGACCCTCTGTGAGTAAATCACTCTGAATGTCCCTCTTCATTCACTCTAGCCAAAAGACCCGGTAGGAAACTGCTAAAAGACTTTTTTAGGAAAACACATCACTAATGCTTGCTATTACTTGCCAGGTCTGAAATCAAATTCAGTTTTTCTGAATTATTAAGGCCAAACCATCACAAATTATATTTTATAATGTCAGTTTAAGAGGCTTTTATTCATGCAAACCCCAGTGTCCCTTCAGGAGCATGGTCTTTTTGTTAAAAATAAAAAACAGAATAGTTTTAGTCATGTATCAGATTGTTTCCATATCTAATTACCCTTTTATGGCTAACATTCTGCCTCCATTGTTAAGGTATAATTGTTCCTGAATTTGAAGGTGGTTTGGCCTCTAATGTAATTCTGATTCAGACTCTCTTGTCAGAACTCAAGAGAATTTAATTAATTACCAAGGATTAAGTCTTTCGGTTAAGGTTTTGGAAAAAAAATAGCAAAGATGTTGATTTCTTGGAATCCTTTTACAAGTTCATAACAAAAAAACTTCATTCCCTGTAGGCATTTAATTAAACCTAGTTGAGAGCATGTATGATTCCTCAGTTATCAACAAAATGCCAATGTTGGCTTTCTTCAAAAAGAAATGGGCAGAGTCCTCCAAAACCCCAAGACCCATTCATTTATGACCAACTCTTACAGCTCTGCACAGTTCTGGTTCCAATATTCCAGGGTACTGGTGGCACAATGTTGCTTTTCCTCACAGAAATTTGCCATAGAATCTGCCTCAATTATTATAACCCTCGGAGAAGGAAGACAGAAATTGCTTCTTTCTGAAAGAAAAAATGTTAAGAAGTTCAACCATTTCCGCAAATTGACCAGGATACTATTTTGTTGCATTGCATGCTTGGTCTTACTGTCTAGAATCTCGGCTGCCCTCTTCCAGGTTCCGGATGACTAATAGAAAGTAAATGACCTTGTACATTTGCTCTCAGGGTGTGACTGGCCCTCCTGGTCCCCCTGGTCCTTCTGGTAAAGAAGGGCTTCGTGGTCCTCGTGGTGACCAAGGTCCAGTTGGCCGAAGTGGAGAAACAGGTGCATCTGGCCCCCCTGGCTTTGCTGGTGAGAAAGGTCCCTCTGGAGAGGCTGGAACCGCTGTAAGTGATGTCAGACCCCTCTTCCTCAATGGCTTGTGTTGAATCAAAACAAAGCTCCTATACACATCTTCATGTGGTGCGCAACTGTTGACTAGTATTGCAGGAAGTCTACTGAGCTTACACTGAGGTGCCTTGCTTCAGCAGATGCCCAAAAAGCACGTCACAGGGGCAGCAATACACAAGGGAACTCGTTTTATCCCAGGAACCCTTTAAGCTGTGGAGGGCACTTACCAGTCCTAAGATCAGAACAGGATCCCACTGTTGTGTCCAGCCTACTGTAAATTAGTCAACCGCAGTAAGCTACCATTTCCTGAAACGCGCATTGCCCAGCATCAGTGCTGTTCTGAAAGCTGCCTTAATTACTTTAGAGTCCAAAATCAAAATGTGCTTCCTTTTGAAATATACATTTCCTTTCTTTGGGATACAGACCCAGTAGTGGAATTGCTGGATCATGTGGTAGTTCTATCTTTTCATTTCTTATGAGAAATCTCCATTCTATATACAACTATCATGTATCTATAATAATTAAACATTTTTTTAAATTAAAATTGTATCCCTCAAAGTTCTATGAAAAATTCTATTCTACCAAGTGGCTTTAGTAACCTCAACCATATATTTTTAAATGTTGCACCATTGGTCTCAAGGAGGAACCCGATACCAAAAAAGTATATATGCAGATGCAAACCCATTGTCATCATCACAAAAGAAAAGATATCCAAGGATATATCCTACCATTAGGAGGCCATTAGGCTTTCTAAGCTGAGGGCAACTCATTCCCACAGTCCTCAAGCAACCTGGGATATCCCTGAGGCTCTTCCCTGGAATACTCAGTCCTTTTCCTCCTGCTCAGGGACCTCCTGGCACCCCAGGGCCTCAGGGCCTTCTTGGCGCTCCTGGGATTCTGGGTCTTCCTGGCTCCCGAGGTGAACGTGGTCTACCAGGTGTTGCTGGTGCTGTGGTAAGTTTTTGACACCATTCTGGTTTCCATTAACATAACAAAAGAATTCAAAAGCTGCCACTTCAAATGTGACAGATTGATCACTGAATAACTCCACTTAAGATCTTTATTCATGGCATTTTCTTTATACAGATCACATCATTTATCTAAGAAGCTTTAATACTACCTTACTCAGATACACAGTGTAAAGACACAGCTTAACATTATGCAGAATGATTTTTGTTCTTTCTACATGCTTAAGAATGATATAAGCTCTAATTGCATTAACCCCTCTCCAATATGAAATGCTGGCATCATTTATCCTGTAAGAAGAAAGAAACTCTGGAAGTTCTGAATCATTCCATTAAGCCTGATCCATGACAGCAACTAGTAACCATCTCATCTCCATAAACTCTATCAACTTTACGAATTTATTTTGGTTGGGATATTGGATAAAACTAGACTCACCTTGCACAAAGCAATGCCCCGTAATCACACAGTGCTGACCATTTAAGTGTGGAGAAGGAGGGCAGGGATGAAACTTATAATACTTTGTACCATATGTGGGCCATTCACACTCAATCCACCTTCTCCCTTGAAACAAGAATCTCATGGCTAAGGTTGGTTTTAAAGGGTGAGGTTAGCATTCCATCTTCTGAGAGGAATGTCATTTTATCTTCTCTGCCTGTTTAGGGTGAGCCTGGTCCTCTTGGCGTCGCTGGCCCTCCTGGGGCCCGTGGTCCCTCTGGTGGTGTGGGTAGTCCTGGAGTCAATGGTGCCCCTGGTGAAGCTGGTCGTGATGTGAGTTCAACACTTGGTTTGTAAAATAAAATCAAGCAGGATTTCATGTGCATAACACTATGTCTTGAGCTAAGGTTCTTTTCTTCCAAGTGTGTGAATAAGACAGACTGTTTCTCCATAATATCTAAACCTAATATTGCTATTAAGCACATTTCAAAACCAGGTCCAAATAGCAAAAAAACTGTTAAAGCGATCTAGGTTGGCAAGTTCTTGTCCCTAGTTTGTTAAGCTTGAGTGGGGTTTCACTACTAAGCACCAGGAGTGACAGAGACAGAGCAGCCAGAACACAGGGGCTGCCGAGGCAGAGTCTCACCAAGAGCCGTCCTTTGTGTGGTGTCTTCACAGGGCAACCCTGGAAACGATGGTCCTCCAGGTCGCGATGGTCAACCTGGACACAAGGTCAGTACACTTTTCCTCTTTCTCTAATTTAAAAATGATTAGAATACAGACCAGACTGATGCTGAGCTCATTTTGCCTTTGGTAGGGAGAGCGTGGTTACCCTGGCAACGTTGGTCCCACTGGCGCTCTAGGTGCACCTGGTCCTCATGGCCCTGTGGGTCCTGCTGGCAAACATGGAAACCGTGGTGAACCTGTAAGTTTGAAAATATCACTCCCTTAATGCCATCTGCCTTGGGGGCTTCACTTGGGGATGGAAGAGGGGGATCTTGGACATCGCTGATGAGTTGTATTTTTTTTTTCTTTTCCAATTCACAGGGTCCTGTTGGTCCTGCTGGCCCTACCGGTGCTGTTGGCCCAAGAGGTCCTAGTGTATGTACCTGGTGAAGAGTTCTTTACACACGAATATTTAGGGAGAATCAACCCAAAGCATGCATTAAGAAAATAAGTAATATATAGGCTAGACTTTATATTCCTAAAAAAATGTTAGTGCATGCTGAAAATTGATACAAACTGATCTGTATTAAGTCTTTTCTGCTTGTTAGTATTAAGTAATTATAAGGATCTAGCCACTGTTGAGACAGCTTAACTAAAGCAGATTACCAGGAGAGGTGAGACCCCATCTAGAACTTTGCAGGTCTTCAGTTACCTTCGTAAATGGATTAAACAGTACTTGCAGAAGAGTGTCATGTTTTGAAAAAGGTAAAAGTTCTACCCATCTTTCTCTCTCTTTATAGGGTGCACAAGGCGTCCGAGGTGATAAGGGAGAGCCTGGTGATAAGGGGCCCAGAGGTCTTCCTGGCTTAAAGGGACATGGTGGACTGCAAGGTCTTCCTGGTCTTGCTGTAAGTAAAATGTGCCCATCTTGCATGTAAACTGACCCTGAAGGTTTTCAGCAAGGAAAAATCTTCACATTTTCACTGCTGTTGTTTTAAAACATCCTACATCATATCCATTGCCCATTCTCTAGCTAACTTCATCTCTCTCAGCAATAATGCTATTTCATCCCAACACGAAAAGGTGAGGGTTAAGAGAGTTAGAAATATACATATATTAAAATCTCCCAGCAACAATGTCCTTCAACCCCACTTAAAATAAATATAATTAGAGGAATGACTAATATGGCACTGCTGAAATAGCTTGTGAAGAAAAATAATTGAATGTAATAGACATAATGGGAGAAAAGGGCCCCACTTTACATTTTCAATTTCCTCAATCCAGAGTCCATTGAAACTAAAGTTTCCCATTTAATTTTTTTTTTTAAAAAGCTATCTGTTAGCACATGTTCTGAAAGTGTTTTTTCCCCTATTCTCTCTTTAAAGGGTCACCATGGTGATCAAGGTGCTCCTGGCTCTGTGGGTCCCGCTGGTCCTAGGGTAGGTAAAACCAAGGGTTGCTTCATGTTTGCAGCAGAGGCTAAAGCAGGCAGTGAGCCCCAGGCCACTGCACCTTTGTGGGGCTTCAGACCAGCTCACATGAACTTGCTGTCTTTCTTCTGTAGGGTCCTGCCGGTCCTTCTGGCCCTGTAGGAAAAGATGGTCGCAACGGACATCCTGGTACAGTTGGACCTGCTGGCGTTCGAGGCCCTCAGGGTCACCAAGGTCCTGCTGTAAGTATCATTTGGGAAAATAATAAAGAACATTACTGACTTAAGAAATATTTTCTTCAGACTAAACCAAGACAGTTATGACAACACATGAAAGTAGACACACTTCAAAATATTCTCTAAAGTATCTGAAAATTGTCTGTACACCATAGGCTTTTTCAGCCCACCCCTGAAAGTAAGCCTGAAAGTTATTTATTTGTATGAACTTGATTCTTTTTTACTTATTAGAACATGCTTTTGTGTGAAGCTCAGTTGAAAAAATCCCATTACTGATGTCTCTCACCATAACCAAATACCAAGCCTCTCCTCTTTCCTTCACCTTCACAGGGGCCTCCTGGTCCTCCTGGCCCTCCTGGGCCTCCTGGTGTCAGTGGTGGTGGTTATGACTTTGGTTATGATGGAGACTTCTACAGGGCTGACCAGCCTCGCTCACCACCTTCTCTCAGACCCAAGGATTATGAAGTTGATGCTACTCTGAAATCGCTCAACAACCAGATTGAGACCCTTCTCACTCCTGAAGGCTCAAGAAAGAACCCAGCCCGCACATGCCGGGATCTGAGACTCAGCCACCCCGAGTGGAGCAGCGGTAGGTCAAGGCATCCACACCAGAATGGCCCTTCTCACAAGCTGAGCTTGTGACACTGACATTTAGAATGAAAATGTATTTGGGCAAAAAGTGTATTATATGAAATCACGCCCAATTAATGAGGCATCATTTTCTTCTCCCAACCAGCATCCATCCTCAAATTTCTCTTAATATATATTTTTGCCCTTTTCATGGTAATAAGCACCCATTTTTTAATTTTTTTTAATGGAGGAGAGGAGAAAAACTAATTTTGCAAATAGCCATTCTTGTCCTATTAAATCTGGGTAGGCACTATAACAGTATGATCTAAAGTGTTATTTGAAGCAATCAGTATCTTACTAGTTTATTAGAATCCATGTTCTGCTCAATGAGAAGTGTTACGACCTGGAAGTGTTACGATTTTCTTAAAAGGTTACTACTGGATTGACCCTAACCAAGGATGCACTATGGATGCTATCAAAGTATACTGTGATTTCTCTACTGGTGAAACCTGCATTCAGGCCCAACCTGAAAATATCCCAGTCAAGTACAGGAGCTCCAAGGCCAAGAAGCACATCTGGTTGGGAGAAACTATCAACGGTGGCACACAGGTGAGAAATCCTACAAACATTTATCTTCCTACTAAATAATATTTGGTTAAGATTGTTTGATTATCCACATTTTAATTTCTTTAAAAAATGGGCTTATTAAAAGAACCTGCTTTTTACATAGGTTCTAATTCTGTATAAAATTGCACATTAGAAAATGGATTGATTGAACACATCCATATAATTCAAGGTTATTATTCACATCTGACTTAGTTGATTATCGCTGGAGAAACTGACTAATGTCATTTATCGTAAAGGAGCACGGGCCACTATGTACCCCTACACCCATGCATATGCATTTTCAAAATGAGAGCAGCTCTTCCAAATCTTTAATTAAACCTTTTCACCAGCTTTACTGAATGCCTAAAGAATTCAATAAATTACAAAATTACAGAAAAATAAAGAAGTCCAAATCTCTATCATCTTTCTCTCTTATTCTAAAGAAGAAACATACACACAAAGCTTAACTGAAACAGATACCTTTTTCAGATGACTTTGCCTTTCTTAGCCTTGTCTTATGTCCCTCTAGGTAACTGATGCTTCAAAGACAAGTAAACTGAGTTTCCTTAAAAAGCACCTTTTTCCTAAAGCTTAAATCTGAATCCTGCCTATGCCAGATCTTGTTTTAAATTGACTCTTAGTATCCAAGTCCTTCTCTGCTTAACTGGAATTCCCATCTTATTTTCCATAGTTTGAATACAATGTAGAAGGGGTGACTTCCAAGGAAATGGCTACCCAACTTGCCTTCATGCGCCTGCTGGCCAACCGTGCCTCTCAGAACATCACCTACCATTGCAAGAACAGCATTGCATACATGGATGAGGAGACTGGCAGCCTGAAGAAGGCTGTCATCCTGCAGGGCTCCAACGATGTTGAACTTGTTGCTGAGGGCAACAGCAGGTTCACTTACACTGTGCTTGTAGATGGCTGTTCTGTAAGTATTAATGAAATATGGGAAGCGGGGGTGGGAGGAGTTCTAGCTTAGACCATTAAATAAACAAGAGAGTAAGAGACCTAACTTAATTTGATCTTTTTTCATAAATGGATTTATTCAAATTCCAATGGTAAATCCAGAATATTCCTATCAGACAGTGCTCTCTGAAATACTGAAATGTATACTGTGTCCATGTACGAGTTGTGTTCCTTTAACATGAGTTTCTTAAATAGTGATGTATGACAAGAACTTACAATTTCTTCACATTTAAACAGCATGAGCTATAATTCATGTGGTATTTTATTTTGCTTGTTAATGTGGCCGATACTTGATTTTTATGCTTTATCTACAATATGCTATAACAGAAGGAAAATTAATATTCACTAATAGCAACACTGCATACCTATCTATCCAAGTCCCCTCCCTCAAACATACACATCAATCCTAAATATGGTATTGTATAAATAAAATCAGTTGGAATGTGTGTTGGAAAAAATGTTTTAACTACACTGAGAGAGAATTCCTCCCCCTAAAGAAAGCTTTGTGTTGCTGTTTCAAATATAAACTTGTTATTCTGAGACATACCTTCAGAATGGCACAGACAAATCAAAAAGTGATTCTTATAAAATCTATATTTGAGTATTATCAGATTCAGAAATAGTGCTGCCTCATGTATCTTTTCTCTTCTCTCTTTTTTTAAACAGAAAAAGACAAATGAATGGGGAAAGACGATCATTGAATACAAAACAAATAAGCCATCTCGCCTGCCCTTCCTTGATATTGCACCTTTGGACATTGGTGGTGCAGACCAAGAAATCCGTGTGGACATTGGCCCAGTCTGTTTCAAATAAATGAACTCGACCTAAATTAAAAAAGAAAAACAAAATTGAAAATTTTTCTCTCTTTGCCATTTCTTCTTCTTTTTAACTGAAAGCTGAATCCTTCCATTTCTTCTGCACATCTACTTGCTTAAATTGTGGGCAAAAGAGAAGGAGAAGGATTGATCAGAGCATTGTGCAATACAATTTAATTAACTTCCTCTCCCTCTTCCCTCCCTAAAAGATTTGGAATTTTTTTTCAACACTCTTAACACCTGTTATGGAAAATGTCAACCCTTGTAAGAAAACCAAAATAAAAATTGAAAAATAAAACCATGAACATTTGCACCACTTGTGGCTTTCGAGTATCTTCCACAGAGGGAAGTTTAAAACCCAAACTTCCAAAGGTTTAAACTACCTCAAAACACTTTCCTGTGAGTGTGATCCACATCGTTAGGTGCTGACCTAGACAGAGATGAACTGAGGTACTTTGTTTTGTTTTGTTCATAATACAAAGGTGCTAATTAATAGTGTTTCAGATACTTGAAGAATGTTGATGGTGCTAAAAGAATTTGAGAAGAAATACTTCTCTGTATTGAGTTGTATTGTGTGGGTTTTTTTTTTTTAATTTGATTTAGCGTCAGTATTTTCCATCATATCCCCAATTAAAAGTATGCAGATTATTTGCCCAAAGTTGTCCTCTTCTTTAAATTCAGCATTTGTTCTTTGCCAGTCTCATTTTCATCTTCTTCCATGGTTCCAAAGAAGCTTTGTTTCTTGGGCAAGCAAAAAAAATTAAATTGTACCTATTTTGTATATGTGAGATGTTTAAATAAATTGTGAAAAAATGAAATAAAGCATGTTTGGTTTTCCAAAAGAAAAATACTGAGTAAAATTCCTTGCTTCAATGCTCTTTGCAATATAAACATGCATCTCTACCAGCCATTAGACCAAGTACCTCTCATTAGATAGAAATTATGCAAAAAGGGCAGTTTGGTATGGTAGAAAGAGCAGAGAATGAGGACCCAGGAGATCTGAACTCCAATTCTGGCTCTGGTCCTTGTGGTTGAGTGACCTTGAACCTCTGAGCCTCTGCATTTCAGTTTCCTTATCTACAATATGGGAAAGAGTCCTTGTCACTTCTACTAAACATTGGCCATATTAAAAATACATAATACCCAAGCAACACTCATTGTTGACATAAGCTTACTATAAGCAAAAAACCATAGAATCTTTTGGTTTATTTTCCATTAAGCATTTGGCAATAGCAGCTGAAAGTTGGTCTATGCACAATTAACACTATTACCTAAAACAGTTTCAAATATGCAGTAAAAATGCCATACACTTAAATCTGATGCAGCTGAGTACAATGCCTGTTAACAGGTAATGTGTGTGCTGTCAATCAGCATAGACATTTGTGGATAATAGTACCATGAACACCTACCTGCCAAATCAAGTTCAGTTTTCTCCCCTGCACCTTTTAATGACATCTTTAATACACTTAAACATAGTAATGTGCCAAGTAAAGTGTTAAGATTCATTTAGAACTTATTTCCTGTTGCAGAACATAATTGTGATTGTAATATTTGCCGTCTGTTATAAGTCATCTCGAGATTCAATTAGTTTTAAAGGCAGAAAACTGAACACGATGAAAATCTAACATTAACTCTAAATAAAGTTACCAAGGTCTACTAACATATGGCAACCCCAAAATATGGTCCTTCCACTACCCAAATCAGAACACTGGGATGGTTGTTAAAATGCAGATTCCCGGGCCTCTCCCACCAAATTCAGTTTTAGTAAAGTATTCTTACCTACCCCTTGAAATCCTGATGTGCACCAATTCACAAACCACTAAATAAGGTTATTTCCACAGTCCTTGGCACCTCTAACATTCTATACCTGACGGGAATGATTCAATGTACCTGACCAAATCATACAATGAAACAGTAGCTCCTGGCATCAGAATGCTAGCACACTACACAAATTAGCAATTGAAATGGTCACAGCAAACTTACATGATAAAACAATTACAAATGTCTGGATACCATAGTATAAGGAAAAAAACCTACATTTAATGAAGCCCTATAAGATGCCAAACACTATGCTAGGTAATAATAATAGTGACCTTGTCAACCTGAATTCAAATCCGCAGATTTCCTAAGCCAACAATCACTTAATAATCATTTAATCATTGGTGTGAAACATCAGAAAAACAGTTAAATAAATAATAACATATCTAATGGACAATAGTGAAAAAATAAATTACAGTAGATAATAAGGTAAATAGTGAAATTTTGTTATCCCACCTACATTTATGAGGATGATAACAAAGAAAAAACGCTTAGAATGGAATTTTCATTATTTAAAATATATTCAAGTACATAGTTACTAGAAATAATATTGAACAGGCACATGAAAAGATGCTAAGAGTAGGTACATTAGGATGGTAAGATTAGGGATGATTTTTAGGCCCTAATTTTTCATATTTACTATAATGCAGTTATAATGTAGTTTTATTTCTTTTATTATTTATCACATTATGTGCTATTAAAACATTATGAAAAGAAGTAAGCAGCCAACAAGTAAAAACAATCCTGGTGGAGGAGTGACCATCTCTAGGGAAAGGGAAGTCAACATCCCTCCCCACCCCGTCCACCACATCCTGAAAAGAAGGAAAAGCCTGGCCTAAGAGTCAATATCCACCAGGTACCAGACACCTGGAAAGACACAGGGGAGAGTATGCAAAGCAGTCCCAGGCAGTAGCATCTCAGGGATCTTGCAGTTCTGTTGCAGAGACAGAATAAAATTATTTGTGAACAGAATTTTGAATGAAGTATCCTTTGAGGAAAGCAGAGGACACTAATAATTAATTAGAGAGAGTCTCAGGAAGTTAACCTTTGTCTCATGCAGTAACAGTGATATTTGGATTGAACCGGCCTCTCTTGATAGAGATTGCATTTCTCCCGTAAGCCCTCTGTCTGGCTAAATGCTTCTCTGGAAGCCACATATTAGAACAGTCTCGTACTCACCAAGCCAAGAGGTCCACTGTGAGTATTTCTAGAGCCCCAGGCCTCAAGAAGAAAGAAAAAGGATGCAGAACAATGTCTTGAAGGCTTAACCCTTCCATAACCTGCCCCCCTCTATAGAGGCCAATAAACAGGCCCAAAGGGATATCCCTTAGAACATTCCTTGACCCTTAGTCAAGTGAAGGTCAGCTACCTTAACTTGTGTGAGTGTGAGAGAGAAGAAAATTGCACACAAGAGAGAGAAGGAGCAGGTAGCCAAGATCTGGGGAGGGGATATTAATCAAGTCTGGCAAAAAGACTCATTTAAAATTCTAAAATCAATACAGCTAATGCACTGGCAAAGAGCAGAGACACCTGAGCAATGCTGAACACATTTGTTATCTTTAATGCCAAAAGACTTTTTTATGCTATTCCACTTAATATCACTGAAAAAGGAAGTTCAGAAATTGGATTATATATAAGAAAAGTTGGAAATGTCATTCTGGGTCAGAACAATAATCCATCTGGATGAGTACTTTGCCTTTGACAGTGGCACCAAGGGAAATTTGGGAGAAAGAGTGGTTGGCACTTCTTGTGAAGCCAGCCTCCGAACTCCCATTTAATAACTCATTGTAAGTCTTTTTTTGTACATAGATGTATCTAAACCCTTCCAGAGCCCTCTATCTGTTTTGAAATATGTTGGTATTACAGTACCAACAAGAGAGAACTAATGCCGAATTATTATCTCAGCTTCCTGGCCATCAGATCAAGTAGCTAAATTACATTTTCTATCACTGTGCCTGGGTCATCCGGGGATTCAGCAACCCCATATCCTCATGGAGAACCAGTAACTGCACCAACGGGGCCATGGACAACCCATAATGGTCAACTTATCCCTTCAGTTCAGTGAAAGGAGCACATAATTTGTGGTCAGCGGTCAAGGTTCTGAGTACCAATTCTACCATTGACTAGCCAAAGGCCCTTGGGAAAGTCTCTTAAGTTACCTGAGAATTTGGTTAACATACCTGTGCTCAGAGATTTCCATTAGAGTATCTGTCTCACAGAACTGATGGGGGCCCACCAAGGAGAGGTATGAAGGTGCTGAGTCAAGTGTGAACAAATACTACTGATCATCATGAGATCTAAAACTTCCAGCCACTAACAGTAGCCCTCCAATACCTGGAGAAGAGAGTCTAGAATTTACATTTAATTAGCACCATCCTCTAAATTGGTAGTCTATCCAGTTGTGAGTTGTGTCTTCTTAATAATAACAATTTGAGCCCTGATGACTAATTTTATCTATGTTAAATGTTACACAGGTACTATACTATGAATTTGTGCAATATAAAACCTCTACAGAAAAAAAATTTTTAAAGGCAAAAAATAAATACAAATAGAAGAGTCTATACTAGAGGACTTTCTGGGGTTCATACACTCCACCCCCATTTTAGAGACTACTATTCTAAAAATGGATCCATGATGGGCTGCAGGGGAGGGGGCTTCAGTGAATTTCTGAGATTACATGTCAAATTTTATATGTATGTGAATTTTTTTTTTTTTTTTTGGAAGAGAGTTCACAATTTTCTTCAGATAACTTTTAGGTCTGTGAACCAGAAAGATGTTATAAACCACTGTACAAAAGAAGTATTACTTCATTAAATTCTGAGCTTTTCTGAACTATGACTTTCCTATCTCTTCTTGCATATCTTACTTAGAACATGCAGCTTCTCCTATATCCTAAGACCTAAGAACACCAACTAACACCAGCCCAAATCAAAATAGAGGTTTCTTTTCATTCTTCCACCTTCCTGTCATGAGATTTCTGTCCCATGCTTTAACAAGGCTTGTCAGTTACTTTATGACCCAGGCTTATTTTTTGTAATATCAAAATGCACCTGTCCTCAGAATATTTTTAAAGAGAAAAAACAAACTCTGTAATGAAAGTTGAGTAATGATTCATTTAAGGTGACAAATAATTTTTTTTACTTAATTTTAAAAAGTGATCAGATTTAACCTAAAAAAGATTACAATTTTGGGCACCATAAAATGTTGTCAGGACAACACTTTCCAGGAACCCTCAAATCACCTCATACAACCCAGTCTGCTCATCTGGCTGCTCCCAAGAAAACCTATTATTGTAACCCTAAGATATAGGATAAATTTTGGCCAGAATTAAAAATCTTACTGGAAGCTAGGAAAATGTTCTCAAAACTGCAATTCCCCATATATTTAAAGAAATTACCAACATGTTTTCCCATAAAAGTGAATGTATTATTCTAGTGCAGTATTGTTGGTGGTGACCGATGGATTAATTAACTGTAGTCCAGGATGGGGAAAAAAATAGGAACAATCTTTTAAAAAATGGAATCTATTAATACCAGGCAGGGTAAGAATACTCATAAACCATTGTGCTGAGCAGGCCTTTAGCTCCCTGCAGGATGTCACTTCAAGTTCACTGCTCCCCCTGCTGGTTGGATCACAGAACACCCCCATCCTTTCACAATGACACGGGCACAACAGAAGAGAATAAAAATTCAAATATAGTTCAGCCTCATCCAAGTTAATACAAAAGATGCGAAGTCCTCATCTTTTTTATGGCTAAATAGTATTCCATGGTATACATATACCATAGATTATTAGTCCACTCATGGGTTGATGGGCACGTCATTTGTCTCCACATCTCAGTAAAGTATCACAAGAAAGGAAAAGCAAGTACTCAATACCAATATGAAGCCAATAGACAAACTAATACACATCCACACAAGAGAAAAAATCAATTCGATGCAAGTTGAAGAAAGAGGAGAGTATGGAGGCGATTGGTGAGAGCCCATCCAATGGGCACAATGTAAAGATAGATGGCACACTTCCTGGTTGTGGAACACAGTTACAAGAGGGACTTTACCTAACAAATGCAAGCATTGTAACTTAATTGTACCTTCATATTAATTTGAAATAAAAAAAGAAAATTCAAATGGAGGAGAGAATAGAACAGCTTCTTGCACTTATTTTCAAATGCCTCAGACATACGACCTTCTCTCCAACTTCCATAGTGTTTTTCCTACATGTACTCAGTGCTCCCTATTTTACTCACCTTCCCCAATCTATCTTTAATATCTCTTCCCTAGAGCTAATACATGGAAGTCACAAAGAGGCAAATATAAGCTCAAACAGAGAATGGACTTTTGAGTGAGTAGAGCTGTCTAATGCTACAACACTGCCCCAAGATGTAGTGAACAATCCTTGAGGATTTAAGCAAAGGCTGCATGTGGGCATGTTTCAAAGATGATATGGAACAGAGACAAGAGGATGCTAGATGGAAGTGAGGCTCAGGAAGCAGAACTGTCTAGATTTGAATGCTGTCCACCATCTCCCCATCTGTAAAAATGGGGACAATGATAACAATACCCATGGACAGGTAGGATCCAAGCTAGAAAGGCATAGCAGTTTGTGAGGTTGGCAGAAAGCAGGCACTCGGACTATTAGGACCCTTCCTGTCAATATCCCCACAAACCTGAATCTTCCCTAAAAGTCTTTAACTCTATCACCATAAAAAATAACCACTACAAGTTCTGTCTTCTCTGACAAGAGTGGCCTAAAATGACAGCATATCTACAATTCAATTACACTTTAATTTCTCCTACCACACATGGATTCCAGCACACTTCCAAACCTCCACAATTTGGGTGAGTCCTTCTCTATAACCTAATAAAAATGTACCCAGATTTTATTACAAGTATAAATTGTTTTTCAATTTTTTACAAAAGTAAACAATGCTGCCTTCACAATTGGAAAAAAACAAAAAAACAAAATTGCTGACAAAAAGAACAAATTTGCTTTTAGTTGGTCCCTACCCCATGCCATTAGGTGCATTCAATTTTGGAGAGAAGGGTTCCTGAGCTTAAAAATGTCCTCTTTTTGCTTACTTGGAAGCCAATTCTTCTACACAATGGACTAAAACTCATACATGTTAAATTTGCCAAACTTCTGACACTTCAGTTTTACAATTTGATTTTTTAAAACTTTGTCTCTGGCAGTAGAAATTCTAACTCAAGAGTTATCATCACAAGAAATGATCATAATTATCATATTCATCTTCTCAGGGAAATTTCTTGGTCTATATGAATTTACCCAAGGGCTTTAAACATATTAAATCACCTATTATTTCCAGTGATTTGAATGTCTATATGAGTAATATTATAAGTGGATCCACTTCAAAGAAACAGAAGAAGCTTTGATTATAGATATTTCCAACATGATTTTTCTATCGCTGATTATAGATCTACTTCCCCTTATAATCCTGAAGTCTACAATAATTTCTAAAACTTTGTCAATATAACTAATTAAAGTTTCCACCTACTACTTTGCTCATCATGATAAGATTTGTTCCTAATCAAAAGAATTTTGAAAAACCTTCTGCAGACAATATCTAGAAAATTGCCTGTTCTACTATTTCTCTGGGTTATTCATAATGAATATGTACTTTTAGTTACAGCTGGGCACATGTTATATCAAAACATAGAGGATTTATGGTGAATTGTAGGCTCGACATGTTTTCTTAGACTTCCTTCAACTAAAATACCACAATAAACAGTCACCTTGCCACCATAAATTAGAAAAGGAGCTTTGCTTTTCTTTTCTCAAACTTGGAGGGCTATTTATCAAACATGGCACAAGGTCCACTAAATCCTTTGAACCTTTGAGGAGAGAAAGACAAGTCAAGGCTATGAGCCTTCTCACCAATCCACAAATTAAACTCCGGGATTTGTAAGATTTATAGAATTGCCAGACTGTCAAATGAGTCTGATTCACTAAAATAGATTGATACATTGGGGAAAAAAATCTCTAGTCCTCACTCCAGGTTGGGAAAAAGAACAATGAAGATGGTTTAGTTGCCCTATACTACTCTGTTATGATTTAATTGGCTGGAAGTATCATCTAAAACTTTCCTAGTGATTGTGATTTTCAGTAGGTCTTGAGAAAATTGTACTAGAATAAAGCAGGGTTCTGAAATCCTCCCTGAAAGTCATTCGCCAAGTCGAAAGTATGTACATCTGTGACTTGCCTACAGAGATAGGGAAATTCTCAAAGATTTTCCAGACACCATACAATATCTGCCAGAATTTCTGGAGGTGGAGCCAAGATATCTCCATTTTTAATTAGTACACCAAGGTGATTCTCGTGTATTCTCAAAGTTTGGGAACCACTGGCTTATTGCTATTATCCTATTTTTGGATGAGTCTGTGCCCCCCACCCCCCAAATATTTAGGACCACAGCTCTCAAATTGTGGGCTAAGCTGCTTTTAAAAAGAACATGTAATGGCTCATTGAACACGTGAGCAATTAATTTGGGAACAGTTGCAGTATTACAAATGTGATTACTTATTGCAAACCCAATTAATCCAGTCAGGAAGAATGTTAATTACAAAGGAGTATGGAAATTAGCATGAGTGCATGACTAAATGCCTAGATTCTGACCTATTATATTGTCTGTCTGGTAATTTACTTTAAAAATAGTTCCACAGGAGGTTTCGTGCATATGTGTGCATGAGGGCAATGAGGTAACATTAGTCTACGTTCAAGGGCTGATGGAGTAACCGTAGAAATACCCTAATTAAGAAAAGCCACAGTTTTAGAGAGGGCTGCTCTGGTATTTCAAACAGCATTAAAATCTATACCAAAGGGTGTTAATTAGCATAAAAGATGTTAAAAATAGTTTTTCCTTGTTGAAATAATGGTCTTAAAGACATATAGCTAGCTAATAAATATTTCACATTAACAAAGCTTGGGCTAAGTCTTACTCTACTTGTAGCATACAACTTGGTAGCAAGATTAACAAGAAAAGACTAACGTCCTATCTTCAATCATCAGACACCACTAACCTTTACCCAAAACTGTTAAATCACCAAATTGGCTAAGCTCAGTTCACAAAATGATTCCCCCCCTCCTCCAAAAAAAAAACTGAGAAATGGCAAAAGATGGGCAAGAAAACAAAAGTACAAAACTGTGCCTAATTGATTAAAAAGAAATGAAATCAAACTCAATTTAATAGTACTGCATTTCTTTTACGAGCAATGAAATCTCTAGCAAAACAAATGCTTGATATAATAGAAGTCATAATAGAAAGCAATTGGGATAGACGCCAGAGCTCTCAAGAAACTATCCCTCCTTCCATGGGAACAGCCAAGATTTATGAGGTCTGTGTTTTCATGGCCCTTTCTCCTGGGACATAACTGAAAAGCTAGAGAAAGAACCTTAGCCAAGCTGGGCCACTCAATTTCTGTCTTCTGAGATTTTAAAACTTGGAGTGGAGAATGACCAAGGAGGATGGAGTCATGCTATTGATAGCACTCTGGAGACAATGGTTAACTTTTGCAGATGAGATCCCAGAACAGTACTGGGATTTTGGTGGTGGTTCTTTGAATTATAAAATAACCCAGTATCCTTCCACTAACTTTCCTTTTTAAGAGGGAGAAAATTAATTTCTTTTAAACAAAACACAACAGTTTTAACTAATACACCTAGTAAATAGAATAGGACAAAAATGAAGGCATGCAGGCAATCTTGAAGTAAGCAGATATTTAGCAAGACTCAAAATAAGAGCCAAGATGCTGAATGATTTAAAAAAACACCCAGAGAAAGAACATCGTTGGAGGACATTTTCAATGGATGTTTGGCATTTCTGCAAGTCTTGCAAGCAGAGACACTGATAACCTTTGTTCTGGAACATCTGTTCAAGGATGTTTGTATAATGATAGTGAACAACCTTGGAAGAAAGTGCGTCTCTCTCCAGAGCAGAGGGCAGTTACTGTCCAGTATAATAAAGATAATGTCTCCCCACAGGGCAAATGTCAAACAGGTTTGCCTGTAGCCCATTGTGAAAGATGTGGGTTTCCTATGCTGGCATTTCTCAGTTGTGACATGTCCACCTGCATTGCCCCCATGGGACTTGGGGGAGAGGGGAGCCTGAAGCAAACATAAAACTGATGGTTCTTGCCTTGCTGTAATAAAGTCCTTTGTCTCTGTGACCCAGAAGTCGCATTCTTGTGTCAGTATCTATTAAACTATGGCACACTAACATCTTAGCTTTAAAGTAGAGAAAATCCCAGAGCCATTACAGTTCTTGACAAATATTTCAAAGAATTCATATCAGAACGAAGCTGCATCAGTTCTGTATGCCTGTCTTCTGAGTTGCTTAGCAACTAATTGGTCACCATTGATCTGAGTGTGCAGTAATGAACAACCACACTATGTAGAAAAGTGGGCTTGAACTACATGATTCTAGGTGACAGAGATTGTCTGATTCATCTCTGTATCTCTACCCCCTAAGCCAATAATAGAGACTGTCTACTCAATGATTTTATGTTGAACGATTGTTAAGTAAAAGAGCTAACAATAAAAATGACTGCTGGGACATATCACAGAGTTGTAGTGACTAAGATAGTTTTAAATCTGTATCATAGGTCCTTTACCTTAAAATCTCCTTGTTTCTTTAGGTTTATTTAACATGACTAACAGAGATCCACTGAAGGAAGCTCCAGTAACAGGGACACACATACAGAAATAAGAGCAGGAAAGGTAACAGCTTACTGAAGCTGAAGCTGTGCCCTGGCTTGCTATTTATTTGTTAGAGATGGGGGGCTCACTATGTTGCTCAGGCTGGAAGGCAGTGGCTATGCACAGACATGATCATAGCTCCCTGCAGTCTCAAACTCCCAGGCTTATGAGATCCTTCTGCCTGAGCCTCCTGAGCAGCTGGGACGACAGGTGTGTGCTACTACCTGGGGGCCCTGCTTGACACTTGTTTTAAGGGTGGCTTCAGAGATCTCAGGAGCAGGAATTTGTGACCCTTTCCTGTACAGCTCCACCACCAACATGGTTCATTCATATTCTACATGTTTGTTTTTTTCACAACTACTATTAACTGGCAAGTTTTTTAAATTGTTGTTCTAATTCCTAAGGGAGAGATTCTGATATAGTTCATAAATTCCAAGGCAGCCTATTAACTGGTGACCTTTGAGTGGACATCACTTCATGGGAGTCATGTAGTATAAAACACAGCCCTTAGACATCTGAAGCCGTGGGGGGACAGCAATTTTTAAAGGGGGCAGGGGTACCATCTCTATTACAAGCTACATCACAAAAGCCATAATGTTCTGGTTAAAGTAGAAACTTTATTTGAATTTCTGTTACCTATCTGTTCATCTCACACTCTTCTTATCATTTCTTTCTCCTGAAAAAATACATATCTTGTTTCATGATGTTTGAATATTTTGCCTTTAGATAAGGACTTAAAATATAAAAAGTTCTTAGATACTTTTTTTCTAAAAGTTTGCAATAAAAAAATAAGAAGGGGCAAGGGAGACATACAACATCAATAATAAAAGACAAAAGATCATTACAATGCAAAAAAAAAAAGGGTTTTCTCCTTTAGAAATTAAAGAGACATGAAGAAAAAGCTCACGTTATAGTGTTGATAAGTGTTTAGCCAAAAGATAACAATAGCATGATGTAAGTATAAATTGGGACAAAATTTCTAGAAAAGAATTTATCAGTATATGTTACCAAAAGCCTTAACAATGTTTATGCTTTGGACTAGGAATGTATCCTAGGAAATGAATTTCTGAATTTTCTGAAGACTTTTGGACAAGGAGAGCCCATAAGAAGCACTTCTCACAAAGCTAACACTCAAGTTTTCCTTCCACTCCCTACTTCAGGACAGCAGCACATCGCTGTCCCCAAATGCAGCTGTCCAGGGCAACTTAAACTTGGAGGGAGAGCTGTGCAGTTTTGAAGAACAAGCACGTGAATCACAGACATCTTCTAACGTTGAGAAATGCCATGGCTATTTGCAGCACAAAGCTGACAGAAGAAACTAGAACACTGCAGCTCTCAAAAAGCCACAGCAAGCACCCTCTTTGAACTGCCTCATATGACTACATGCCAATCTAGCCCTCTGAACAGGTGCCATGGCAAGGAGGCCACAAAAAAACACCAAAAGGTTATATTAAAAAATTCATGGTTTATTGCCTTCCATTGAAGGCAATCCTCAATTACTTATAGAGAGGTCATGTACCCCTTCTTTCTACATCTTATCAGCTGTGTGTAAGAGCAGTAAAAATGCCTGAAAGAGATACAACAACATTAAGTATATTTGCAAAAATAACGACTGACCCTCATATCATATCTCAGACACAACAGTTGCCATGGCTTTATTTATTTATTTTTATTTTTTATTTTTTCCACGGCTTTATTTATAACGAAACATTGGAAATTAACCAAATGTCTAATAATAGTCAATTGGTTAAAGGAGCTATATCACACATCCATATGATGGATTTCAATACAGTTGTTTAAAAATGTTCTCAAAGTCTACTTAATAATACAGAGAAAAATAGCAACTATACTAAAAAAAGGAGATTACAGTGGGCTTTACATCTCATGCAGAAGTTAGGTTATAAAACCAGCACCTAATGAAAAAAAATTTTGTTTGTAGTCAACATTACCTTGAAAATCTCCAGGTTAGAGACCAAATATCATAGCTTCGACCGTTTTTCTTTTTGTGTTAGAATAAATAGCCTTTTCTGTTATTGAGCATCAAAGCTGTTAGCTTGAGATTTCACATTGTAAGAAAAATATGTATTTTTACTGTCAAAATCATAGTCACTGTAGCGAGATGCACATTCTATAATAAACATGCAGAAACTGGAACTAATTGAGGAAACAGCAAATTACTACTCTCCCATCTCTTGTTTATTCCAAAGGAGACACTCCTGAGATAAATGAAGGGGAATTTTGAAAATCTATTTAAATTATCTCTCACATACACTCAGAGTAACATTCCCCTAAGTTAAATGTGTGCAGTGATCATCTATGAAAATCATTATATACAAGTCCAAGTTTGTTTAAAAATGTTTATTTTATATGGATGGGCATAAAAATCCAGAAAGGACATGCAAAAATACTAATAGCCATTAATAATGAGATGATGGGTGTTGTTGAGGCCTCTTTTGCTTTTATATTTTTGTATTTTTCAAAAAAAATTTTAAATAAACATATACTGCTTTTATTACCAGAAAAATAAACTGTGACTATTTTTAAATGGCACTCACAAAACATAGATGATATCTTTAAAACTAAGCTTCTATTAATTACAAATGCAATACAGAGAAAGAACAATATGTAATTTTTGATGTGCAATTTCTGCTTCAAAAGAGGAAACACTTAGTTAAACAAATTACTGCTAACCACGACAAAAATATGAAAACACATCTATGATGCAGGATATTCCAATCAACAGAATTCTGTTAGGAAATTAGGGACTATGGAAAAGGACATGGGAATAGCATCCCTATATAGAATTGGACATTAAAATGTACTTATTAAGGAAAAAAGAAGGTTTTATCTAGATATGGATTATATAAATATACGTATAAAATCTATAGAAAATTGCCATAGGAGGTGCTTTCTGAGCTTCCATAAATTCCTTGTGCTTCCTTGGAATATTATTAAAAATACCCATTACAGCAATACTTTCTCTGCTTCATTCATAAAAGATGCATAGGCGCATTCATGTAATGAAGGAAATCTCTAACTGAAACACATACCTCACTCTAGTAAGTCTGTTTTAATGATTGAAAAACATAAATGTCTCACAGGGAAGGATTTAAAAGACAGGTCAGTTAAAATAGTTCTTTGATTATGTAAAATCACTGGTAGTTGATCTATTGTGTCGGATGTGAAGTGAGATTAAATTGTTAGAGTAAGTTTTAAATTCTCAGCATTAAACTGGAATTAATAAATTGAGCAAAGACATGGTTCAAGTAGGATTGAAAGGTTCTGCTAAAACCAGACTGTTTAGATCCATTAGCCGCATGGCTACAAAGAACGAATATCTTATCAGAAAGCAGTGTAGTCTGTAGAAAATTAATAGAGAGTGCGAGACCCAATCTTGGTATAGAATTACATGGAAGGGATTAAGAAGTGAGGGGAAGGTAATTAAGTAGAAAGAACAGCCGGAAAGAACTGAAAAGCAAAAGATCAGATGGTCCTGAAGTTGAGCCCCTCACCATCTGTTGGCAATCATCAAAATTTATTTGATCTTATTGTATATTTCCTTTGTAAAAGGAAAAAAAATAAAACCTCATTCTAGTGAATTAATAGGTGAAATGTAAGGAGAATGCCCGTCATAACAGAGCTCATTATCACAGCTAGTAAAATCATTCCCATTGCAACATAACAAATACAATTAATACCATCTAATTGTTTTGTCTTTGCCCATGTGCCTGAGATCAGCCTCATAAAAAGGTTCTTATGTTTTCCTGGGCTTTTGTGATTTATCTGGAGGACTTTGCCTATAATTTTATCGTCATTGTTGATTGTATGTTTGTCCATACAATTGGCTCTTGTAAAATTTCTGAATATCTCAATGTATCCATTAGAAAAAGTAGGTCAATCAGCCACTTATGTTTCCCCTTCTACTGGGCCTGAGCACCTGTGATTTCAGTTATCCGTCAAGGTGCTAATATGCCCAATTATACAAAGCTGGGAACTCAGTTCCTTCCTCTCCTTTATCTCTGGCTATCATATCCAGTTAATTACCAAATCCTTCTAAATGTTTTTCCTACATGCTTTACCTTCTTTAGCCCTTGTTCCAGGACTGCTTCCCTTCTTTTTCAGCTATACTGCCAACTTTTTTTTTTGAAGAGACAAGAGTCTCATTTTGTCACCCTCGGTAGAGTGCTGTGGCGTCACAGCTCACAGCAACCTCCAGCTCTTGGGCTTAGGCGATTCTCTTGCCTCAGCCTCCCGAGTAACTGGGACCGCAGGCACCCGCCACAATGCCTGGCTATTTTTTGTTACAGTTTGGCAGGGGTCAGGTTCGAACCGCCACCCTCGGTATATAAGGCTGGCGCCGTACTCCCTGAGGCACAGGGACCGCCCTATACTGCAAGTTTTTTACTCCAGGCTTTCATGCTCTTTCACCTTAAGTACTACCTGCCTCTTTTCTCATCCCCCTCAAATCCATCTTCCATTACACAGAGAAAACACAAATCTGACCTTTCAATACCCTGTTAAAAGATTTCAGTTTCCACAGCACTTAACAGGATAAAGTCAAAAGGCATCTGTATAGTAATAGAAACCCTTAGCCACAGCGTCCCCTGACTATTTCAGCTCTTAGCTCTCTTCTCCCATCTCACAGTTTATGCCCTCCAGCAAGACCACAGAGAGTAACTTATAAATAGTTAAGCAATTGTTATTATAATCAACTCATGGCATGCCGCTGAGGGATGAGTATTTCTATCATTCTTTGGGTCTGTGCTATGCATAGTATTTTAAAATTAACTGCTTGGGTTTTAGAGTGTGAGCCTTACAAGTAAGACAGAACAAACTATATAACCAGCTGTCATATGGGAGCATCTGTGCCAGAGGTCTCCACAGCTCAGTGAAACAAACAGATACATCATTGTATCTCTGAACACATATTATTGCCCACCAGTCAAGCAGTGTGCAGCTGCACAGGAGAGCTGTAGATTTTCCTTTATTAAAAAATGATTGAGACTGTCATTCTTTGTCTAGTATCATCTTTCATGATCCTAGCAGCACACTTTTAAACATGCCGGATATTTGAAAGCTTTATCAGGAAAGGCTGGCTGCCTCAAATCAAAGTGATTTGTTTAATTTGGTTCTGAAGTTGCTTGAGGGAAATAAATTGATGTCAGTTTTTTAATTTTAAAGTTACGTTTGCATTGCAGATGGACTATTTAACAGTTCACATAATCAATAAAATTCCTGCTGAAGCGCAGAATGTGGTAATGAGAAACTCTAATATCTGAATAAATATCTGAATCCTCACATCATGCTTGATTGCTTGCTTAAGTTTTTTAATTCTAAGAAATCACCATCTTGTAATAAAAAAATGAATAGTTGAATGTTTCCACAAAGAATTCAGTTCCTTGGATGATATTCAGTTCTTTTTAGGGACTAACATACCTTGATAAGTAGAAGTATTCTACTCCACTCTCTTCACCCTCCCACCCTTGTAAAGAATGTGCAGATCCAGATTTGTGTAAACTAGTTTAAAATGCTGATTCATTACTGTGCCAAATGCCAGCAAAAAAAAATATTTTTAAATGTTTTGGGTATCCTACAAATGGGATAAAATGAATACTGAATAGTAAAAAGGTGAACACTCTGCATTTTTTTAACTCTTTGTTTTCTTTTCAGAAAGAATTGATGAAAGCTTTTTGATTAGATGGCACTATATAACAGCTTTAGTGAGGTATTATAAACACAATAAATTGCACATATTTAATGTATATAATTTTATGTGTATATTTGATACATATATGTAGATTTCATTGTTTCTAATGAAAGAGGTAGAAAAGAATAAAGAAAAATGCTATCCGCTATATTTATACTATTATAGAAAAATCACCATGAAAATTTTAGAACATACCCTTACATGTTTTAAAGATCTGTTCATATACATGTACAAATAAAATATATATGTGCTTCTATTTCTACCAAATTGTCAATAAAGTACATGCATGTATTAGTTTTTCACTAAAGTTTCCATGAATTTTTGTAACATTAAATATCTTCCTGAAGGCAATTTTCGATATATACATATATTGAACACATTTTTATCAAAAATTTTTATCAAATTATAAAAATGAATGAAGAAGGAAATAGTCACCTATAGCCACTTATAGCTTATAACCACCACCTGTAACAATGAACGTATAACCATAGAAGTAACCATACAAATAATTCCCATCCATCCTTCTGTAGTTCATAAGCATGATGACTGGGAGTTCACACACATGCGTGACATGTGCCTTCCCCCATCCTTGTCACCAGGTGGGCACATTGCCTACCCGACACGAAAACAATAATAACTACTATTACATCTCTAAAATATATATTTATCTACCTATATGATTTTAAAATATAAGCAAGGGCATATACATACATTGCTTTTATTTGTATTTGAATGGTACAATGTAAACAACATGTACCATTCTTTTGTACTCTGATTTCTTAAAAATATTAAAAAGCAGTTTATGTATTTGTAATTTTTATTAACAAAAAGTTTAAAAATGGAGAAATGACTAAAGAAGCAAATTATTATCAATACCTCTAGTAATATAGATAAACACTATTTAAACTTTGGAGAATATTCTTGTGGGCAAATACAAACAAAACTCATTATTATTTTAATACTATTTATTACTATTTTTAATTTTAATTAAAATTTTAATTAAATTTTTAATTTAATTTTTAGTACATTATTATTTAATACTATTTAATATTATTTTTAATCTAAATTTTAATACTATTTTTAATCTAAATTTGAAATAAGCATTTTTTCCATGTTATGCTTATATATCTTTTAAGAAATAATTTTAAATAGCAGAGTAGTTCATAATACAGAATACACAGAATACTTTTGACACATTGACATAATAAAATATTTGAAGTCTTGGTAAATTTATAGCTAAATTTTTCATTTTTAAAAAATGTGCAATCCTTTTATTAGTCATGAGATCTAAATGT
This sequence comes from Perodicticus potto, assembly GCA_963574655.1. Lineage (NCBI taxonomy): Eukaryota > Metazoa > Chordata > Mammalia > Primates > Lorisidae > Perodicticus > Perodicticus potto. The sequence goes on from CAUYRH010129374.1 coordinate 57,116, forward strand.
GTTTTCAGAAGCTCATAGGCCTTTTTAAAAAATCTTATTTATTTTGCTGGTTCTGTATGCTATAAATATTTTTTCCATTTTATTATGTGCTTTTGTGGTAATTTTCATATGCATAAGTTTTCCTTTATATTTTTCTGCATTATTTTCCTTTGTGTTTTTGCTTAACCTAAATATTCATCAGTATACTTTTGAATTTATTTGATATTTTTATTTTTAATTTTTCACATCTGGAATTTATTTGTTACAGAAGTGAAGCGACCAAGCATCCTTACACATGAATCTGAAATGGTATCTTTATCACATAATAAATTCTTCCGCATGGATTTGAATTTAAAATTTGTGCTAGTGGAGTGATGAAAGCTGCAGTTCAGGCTCCAGGCTTTTTTTTCTTTTGTATCTGTTTAGTTAAATGTGGCACTGATTTAGGGTGGTGCTTTTTTTGTTTTTAGCACTCCATAAAGCACCATTATTGAATACTTATATTTCGATTTATATACGCACATGCAGCTATTTTTTCCTCTTCGAATTTATATTTTTTAAAGCAATGTAAGTTTTCTGTAGCAAAAATAAAAGAAAGAAAATTAAGTAAATGAAAGTGTAAAGCAGACCTAAGAAATATTTTAATCTCTTTTAATCGTAGTACTCAACTGCATCCACTAATAACACCTTGGCATATTAAGCTCGTGATTTTTTTGTTTCACTTTTCCCCCTATGTAGAGTCTGCTCGAGATGAAAATAAAGGTCTTTAAATGCTTTCATAATGATGATTGTTTTATTCCTCCAGTAGAGTTTCAAATTGGTTCATAATGATGAAATTCTTTATCCCTCTAATGGGATTTGAAACATACTTTTTAAGGAACCTAAATGAACAAATTTGTACTTTGAAAACAAAAACAATCTTTTTTAATTACTCATTAAAATGGAAATTCTCTGTTTTCACCAGCGGGTGGCAATCTCAACATATACACAGCTTGGTGTTTTTCACAGGCTTGTTTCGTGCAAAAGGGAAAACTACCTAAAATGTCTGACAACTGTGACTCCAGCAGCTGTTGTTGCCCTTCAGTTGTTGTGATTAAAAAAAAGAAAAAGAGAAACCTGCAGGAATAATCACAAGTGAGAACATTACACAACATGGAACAAAATTACACTGGTTTTCAAAATTACCATGCAGGCTTGGTGAAAATAACAGCCATGTGCTCCTAAAAAAAAATAGGTGTTTTACCTATTTCTAGATAAGATTGAAATTCACATCAGATTTCCTACAATTTTAAGTATTTTAACTACTGCAAGCAAAACAAAACAAAAGCTATGAAGAATGTAACTGTGATAAGAAAATAGTGAATTTCGTTAGCAAAACACCCCAAACATAGCTAAGCCCATCACTGGAGCTAAAGGCAGCCCCAGCAGCAGGAGGTTCACAAAGGCAGAAGCATCTACTTGACCTGCAAATACCAATCTGAAATTATACTTATCTCCAATTTTAGAAACAAAAACTAAAGTAATTAACTTTTTAAGTAAAAACTCAATCATTCCAAACATGAAATCATGAAAGAAAGCAGTTTAGGGCACTTTCAGTGAGTTTTGATCTACCAATTTATATACCCAGTCCCCAACCCAAATATAATATAAACATGGCAATTTTTTTTCAACATTTTGTAGATAAACCACACTCTTACTTGCACTGGAAGCTGAAACTAAATGAAGAGGCAAAAAAAATCATTTGAGAGAGAATCCCCAAAGTGCAGGGCGGTCTAATTTAAAGGTTAGGATTGGCAGTAGAGTGTGTCTTCAAACCCAGAGCACACTCCTGAGAGCTTAGAGCTTCGGAACCAGTCTGTCCAACCCAGTTCCCTCTTGCTAACCAAGAATCCTTGCCCCTGGATACCTGCAATTTGTTAGTTTCAATTGTTTCTATTCCACTGCTCCAGAGCCTATCTAGTCTGGGGGAGCAGGGTATGAAGTGAGTTTGATTCAGGATTCAGCAAAGCCCATGCCTTCTGGAAAATTGATAGGCACTCTCTCAAGAAATTCAGTTGAGCAAAGACTAAGGAGCCTCTAGGAAAAACTACTTAAGCTAAGAAAATGGGAAGGTTGATAAAGCTAACTGAGAAAAAAGCTATAGTCGCTTCAAGGGTAAGGACTATTAAAGTGTGGCAGCTCTTATTAGTAACTATCCCCAATTCAGGCTCAGAGATTCACATTAAAGCTTCTAAAAACTGCAAACCTCTCTAACAGCACCTAACATCAAAGACAGAGAGAAATTCATATCCATGGCACCATCAGCTCTTCTCAACCATTTCTCATATAATGCAAGGTTTCTAGACACCCCCCCCCACCACCACCACCACCATCCTATCTACCCTCCTCTGCTTGCCTCTTATTATCAGGGCAATTCTTAGGATGTAGATTCCCATCATTAAACCCCATATGCTAGCAATGAGGGATAAAACAGACCTTCTATAAGTCATTCATGTTTTCCTCACTGATAGGACACAATATTCCGTTAGCTTTCTTAGTATTGACTTAAGAGCTTTGATTTAAGGATTCATCGGAGGTCAGTTTAACTATAAACAGCACAGAAACAGACAGTCTGCTCTCTTAAACACTATTTAAGCCACATTCAGCAATCAAAGGGGGATTAAAATTGCCCCGATAGATAGTGATGAAGAAATTAATTCATGACCAAATGCCAAAGCAAACATTTCAGATTCCAAGAGCTTTGGGAGTTCAGAGTCAAGGAACAGTTATGAGGCAGACAGGACTTAACAAATGATGTTCATTGAGTGTTTATTTGATGCCAGACCTTGTCCCATGTACTTCCATAGAATGAGTTCATTTAATCCTCACATCAACCCTGTGAGTTAGATACTATGATCATCTCTATTTCACAAGCAAGGAAACTGAGGCTTAGAGATGTTACATAACTTGCCTCAGAGTACACAGCAATATCTGGGAACTGGGAATATCTGGGTCCCGCACCTAGACAGCCTGACTCCAGATACTGATACAGCCACCCTGCTGTGCCTTCCCCCTACACAGCTGGGGCCTCATCAGTCTCAGTCGTGCCAAAAAAAATTAGAAGTGTCTCATTTAGCTTGGTTGGTGGTAGCTGTTTTCTAATCTGCAGGGATTGGCACTTCCCAGCTCCCTTTTTATGTGAAACTCAGGCAAACTGGCCATAATGAAATGGTCTGAAGCTTTGTCACATCTGAGTCCACTGCACTGATGAGGATCCAGCCCACAGTGGAGGGTTAGGGCTCAGTGAAAATGAACAGCATAAACAATACAATAATCCATAATAGGAGGTTGATGAGAAAAGTCGATGTTACAATCCATCTTTGATTTGGGGATGTTAACACTGATAATTCAAAACTATTTACATCTTTTTTGCTCAGATAACAAGCAAGACAGAATGCAGACCTGTGCAAAACACTGCAGTGGATTCTATGAGCATTACCTGCAGGGCTTTGAGAGATATTTACAGCTCTTTAAGCAGATATACTTCTTAAGGTCTTTCATTGTAACTTAAATTTTCAATTCTAAGCACACAAGGCTAGAGTGAGAGATGGGAGTATGGAAAGTACTCCATAGCAGCAAAAGGAAATACACCCACAAATACACTCCCCAAATTAGTTGAGAATATTTGAGAGTATTTACATTAATTGAAAGCCAATGGCGCCAGACCTATTATGATAAGAGTCAGAACCTCAGGAAGAGAGTGCTATGACTAATGATAAAGTAGAAGGAATTCCTTTTGCAGAAATCAAACAGTCTTTTAATATTATTCTGGGGGATGGAAACAAAACAAAAAAAATGCCAACAAACATAAACAATCCATATTTGACTAATAAAAAGTGGAAAAAAAAATACCAAGAAAAAGTGATCTTATGTCTTTTGTTAAACAACTTAAACATTTATCTAGACAAATACTATATTTAAGTAGCCAAATTCTGCCTCAAAGGGAACCAGCTGGCCATGAAATATAATCTCTTTAGCTGGACAGAGGATAAACAAAGTTTAGTCCTTCGTGCAGAACATGCAATGAAGATGGAAAGCACATTGCCCTGGGATTTGCCCCGAGCAGGTGTCAGCAGCCTCTGTGAGGTGGCTGCCAAGTCTTTATTTATTCACTGTCTCACGGACTGGAAGAGGGAAGAATTCTAGTATCTTAGGTCACTCACACACACATGCCCCAAAGTGGACATATCCTGTACTTTAAGGTAGCTAGGTTATATCTATAAGCAGAAACATCATAAAAAATATCTGAGTCACATTTGCAGCTCCACACAACATGTGGGACTGAGGCATTTCCTCTCTCCTTCAAAGAACTTCTTTTCTCACAATCCGTTTACTGCTCCCAGGGCTTATTTGAGTCCCAAGAATTTACTTTTATCATGTAAATACCCTTAAACTTAGAGCCAGATAACACTCTAGCCTCATTCTGAACAACTCAGTTCTGTGTATTTACCCAGTCCTGGGGATGTGGATATGGGAGCCAGAGTGACAGAGAATGCAGAGAGTATCATTGGTTAAGCAAACCAATGGTTGCTTATATTCTTGTTGTTCTATTTTTCTCTGCATTAAGACTTCAGAGGAAAGGTGTTAAAGATAAATTTTAAGGTTAGAATACTATGCTACAATCATATTTTACATATATTTCTGCTTCGTGAGTGGTTCGGTAAACAAGAATCATTGAGATCTCACCAGAAGCAGCATTCTGTATCTGAGATGTATGGGAACAATAAACAATACAGTTTGGCTTACCCCTAGTTTGCTAGCAAACACATTTTTTTACTATTATTTACCTATTCACCAGAGCCAAGTGAAGCAATGTAATAAAGGTTTTCACATCATCATAGTAAATAAATCAAAGTCTTGAGTGTGCTTTGATTAATTAAGGAAATATTTAGTTTTTCTATTTTACTCTATGTATTTGTTTTATTTCTAGTTTGGTCCTAAATAAATGCCCTTTAGTCTATACGTAAGTGAACAGAAATATTATGTAAGATTGATACCGGAAAACTTAATAGAGACTTTTAGAAACCTTCATAATTTGATTAGTTCTATAATAAAACAGAACTCATAGCCACCTTCATACTCTACAATTGGGTGTTAGAAATCTAAAGGCCTACTTTATCTAACAAATGCAATCAGTGTAACCTGGTTTCTTGAACCTCAATGAATCCCCAACAATAAAAAAAAAAAAGAAAGAAAGAAAGGCCTATTCTCTCTGTCTATGTCTTTCATATCCAACCATCTCTGTAAAACATATTACCCCTTTTCAATATCCACAGCCTTCTTTTTTAATTAAATTGCATAAATTTTCTCAAAGAACTATTTCTCTACTGCTAACTTATGAGTTTCCGGTAGCACACCATCCTGGTCCCTGGCCATCCAGAGCAACAAATACCCCAGGAGATTGTACCAGTAACCATACGATCCAATTGGGTCCCAAGATTTGTGTAGAAACTGCTGGAAAAGATACTTTCTCCCTCCTCCTCTGGACTTGAATCTTGAAAAAGGTAGGCCTAGAGCTAGCCTGAGAAGCCAATATAGAGACTACAAAAGAATGGAAAGATGTGGCAAGACTAGGGTTTGATGATGATATTATTTGAATCCAGCATCAAAACTCTGAAATTTTCTGTTATGTTGGCCAATAGATTCTTCTTCTTAAGCTATTTGGAATTGGGTTTCCTTCCCCCATGTACCCAGAGGAGACTTACCAGATATAAAAACAGATTTGATTGCTTCTTCTTACTCTATCACTATTTACACATCATTAAGGCCTTCTTATTTCTAGTCCCTCATTCAGTATATTATACATGCAACAAAAACACCACATTTCTTGATTCTAAAGTATACCCTTTCATATTTTATGTCCAAAAAATCTTTGAGACATTTCCTGAACATAAATACACTTATCTAAGTGAAGACGCAATCTTGGCATTGTTTGCGATTCTATTATTTGCAGTTGTTTCACACACTGTACAGTTGCACATTGACTTAAATTCAGATTCCAGATTTTCACTTAAAATGCTTTCAAACTGATTACATTATGAAGGAGTGCTGGAATGAAATGTCATTGTGATAGCAGAAACTAAAGATTACCTGACAGTAGCCAGGCAATGCAATTAAAGGCAGTGGAAATTGCCAAATCTTTTTCATAGATCATCACATTTTCAAAGATAGGAAAGATTGGTGCAAATGAAGCATGCTTATAAGGAACCATAGTCAGGCCCCTGAACAGTTTTCTGTCAAAAATCTTTGGCTGACTTGCAAGAGAAGCTATTCAACCTCCAGAAATACTTAACTCAATTAAAGATAAAAAAGAAAATATAAGTTTAGTCAAATATGAATTGCTGACAAAATCCCAGTGCTTCCCTATGTTATAGAGTCAATATATTAATCCCAAACGTATGAAAGTCAGTCTGCCAGGAATTGTGTTCACCACGTGGTGCTATATGTGACTGTGGATGAAAATCACTCAGAAAAGTCTTTAGATTCCTAATCTTTATGAAGCTACAGACATAAAACGTCATTTCTTACATATAGAGACTAAATTTTATTTATAAATTCTGGTTCTAAACACTGACTAAACACATGCTGATATCTCTTCCTTCCACACCAGACTAGAGAAGAAGAAGAATGAAAAAGAGAGAGAAAGAGAGGAAGAAAAGAGGGAAGGGAAGGGAAAGGAAAGGGAAAGAAAGAGAAAGGGAAAGAGCATCAATAAGAGAAGGAATCTGGCGTGAAGCTGTGCAGTGAGTGAAAACTTCATCCACAAACTTAGAAGGCATCCATCCATTGTGTGGGAAGCCATCATAATTGGAAGTCATTATAAACAGGAAATCTGTGAGGTCTTTACATCTGCAACATGTCACAGCTGCTTGTGCTGAGTCAAGAAAGCTATTCTGAAAAAAAAAAAAAAAAATACTGCCCTTGCTCTGACTATGTCATGTTCTACAAGGAGAACTACATCATCTCCACAGGAGTACAAATTTGATCCCGTAGCCTAGCACATATGCAGAATTCTGTCACCAGAATAAATGTCCAAATAAGATTCACCAAGCCCATGGCAACATTGTGAAAAATTGTCAGCAAACTCAGCCCCTTACCTCACAAAAAAGAGGACTTACACATGAGAAAGTGAGTTAATAGAAAAAATATTTAATATATTGGAAAATTGAAGCAGAGTATTTAATCTAAGACAAAATAAGAACACGTAGTTATAAGATAAGTAGTAGTGCAAATAATCAGCCAAAGGTTTTTTTTGTTTTTTGTTTTTCTGTAGACACACAGAATCTCACTTTATCGCCATCAGTAGAGTGCCATGGTGTCACACAGCTCACAGCAACCTACAACTCCTGGGCTTAGGCGAGTCTCCTTCCTCAGCCTCCCGAGTAGCTGGGACTACAGGTGCCTGCCACTATGCCCAGCTGTTTTTCTGTTACAGTTTGGCCAGGGCCAGGTTTGAACCCACCACCCTTGGTATATGGGCTGGCACCCTACTCACTGAGCCACAGGCACCGCCCTCAGCTAAAGGTTTTATAAATAAAAGTATACTTGTTAAAATACACAATTTAATAACTAGACTGAATAACATGTTATAAGTACTACACAGTAAATTGATGAGTTTGAATTTATTGCTGAGTAATTCTTCCAGAGTCCAAAACAAGGGTAACGAGATGAAAATTACAGAGAAATTTTTAAGAGACATGGCAAATAGGCCCTGAAGTTCTAATGTTGAATTAAAGAATTTCCATAAGGAGAGAAAAAGACAAAAAGGAATAGCTATGGTTGAAGAAATTAAGGCAAGAGTGATGGGATTCTTTTGTCAATGGATTCACCAAGTGCAATTAGAAAGGTAAATTCATTTGGAAAATAGTCCAAACCAGAAACATTAGAGTAAAATTTCAGAATATGAAGAATAAGAAGAAAACCCTTTGATTCCTCTTCTTTTTCCTCCACCTAATTGATTTCCCTTTCCTACTTCCTCTTCCTTGGAGGTGGCACCATGGCCAAGGACACAAAAGCACTAAGAGCCCAGGTGAACCCATGAACTCACAGTTTTGGGGGCCGTGGGGCCATGAGGCCACCAGTGTATTCAAGGAAGTAGCAGGGACAACATAGGCATGGGGGTGGGGGAAAGAGAGGCCTTGAGGAGGTGACACTGGAGCTAATGGCCAGAGAGGTAGCTGTCATGGTCAAGAAATTAGGAAGGAAGAAATCTGCAGGAAGATTAGGGAAAGAAAGAAATACAGTCACATGCTGCATAAAAAGCTTTTGGTCAACAACAAAACTACATATACAAAGGAGGTCCCATAAGATTATAATGAAACTGAGAAATTCCTATCTCCTAGTGACACTGGGGCCATCGAAAAGTCATTGTAGAGTAATTCTTTATTCACAGGTTTGTGATGATACAGGTTTAAATAAACCTAGTGCGCTGCCAGTCATATAAAAAGATAGCATATACAATCATGTACAGTACACACTACTTGATAATTAACAACTTACTGGTATGTGTATTTACTATACTACGCTTTTAAATCACAATTTGAGAGTGTTCTCCTTCTATTTATTTTTTTTTAATTAACTGTAAAACAGGCTCAAGCAGGTCCTTTGGGAGGTTTCCAGAGGAGGCATTGTTATTACAGGAGGTGACAGATCCATGCGTGTTACTGCCCCTGAAAACCTTCCAGGGAGACAAGATGTGAAGGTGAAAGACAGTGATATTGATGGTCCTGACTGTTTCGCTTTAGGCTAATGTGCACGTTTGTCTTAGATTTTACAAAAAGGTTTAAAAGGCAAAAACAAACAAAAAATGTTAAAATAGGAAAAGGCTTATAGAACAAGGATGCAAAGGAAAAAATGGTTTTATACAGCTATACAATGTGTTTGTGTTTTAAGACAAGTGTTATTACAAAGGAGCCCAAAAGTTATGAAAATTTAAAAACGTTATGAAGCAAAAAAAGCCACAGTAAGCTAAGGTTCATTTGTTATTGAAGAAAGAAAAATATTTTTTATGAATTTAGTGTAGCTTAAGCATTCAGTGTTTATCAAGTCTGCAATAGTACACAGCCATGTCCTAGAGACCTAGACCTTGGCACTCACCACTCACTTACCAAGAGCAACCTCTGCTCCTACAAGCTTCATTCCTGAGAAGTGTCCTATACAGCTGGGCCATTTTTAATCTTTCATATCATATACTTTCACTGTACCTTTTCTATGTTTAGATATGTTCAGGCACCCAGATACTCACCACCGTGCTATGATAGCCTGCAGTGTTCAGTGCAATGACATGCTATACGGCCTAAGAGCGAGAGGCTGTACCATATAGCCTGGATGTGTATCAGGCTATCCTATTTAGGTTTGTGTAAATACACTCCATGATGTTCGCACAATGATGAAATTGCCTAATGAAGCATTTCTCAGAATATATTCCTGTTGTAAAGCGATGCATGATTGTCTATTAAGGATAATGGGAGTCAGATTTCTCAGAGTTGGAGAAGTGAGTTATAAATATGAAAAAGGGGAAGGCCAGAAAGAGCCCTGAGCCATTAAATTGAAATTGGAGTATCAGTGTGAATTCATGTTTGTTTCTCTATGTTTGTATGGATCGATACATAAACAGACATTCCCTTGTGTATGCATGTTTATGGTTGCATCCATGTTTAGGCACACATACTTATTTTCTAACTTGATTCAAAGTGAGGGTCCAGAAGCAATGACACCCTAAGAACTAATGATGAACATAAATGAGCGCCTATATTCTCAAAATTCCATCTTCCATTAAAAAAGAGCCCAAGGGAGAAAGTAGCTGACTCCAGGATGGGAGCAAGAAAAGTACAAAATGAACCTGTATGATAAAAATGCAAAGATAACAGGAGGGGAAAAGAGAAGCAAAGTATAATTTTCAAAAAGTTGAAAATATGACTGTCAGAGAAATACAGAAAGAACACATGTTAAAGATTTATAAAATGTTTATAAGCATTTAAATAAATGTTAGAAGAAAAATTATTGGATTAGATAATATTAAGAAAAATTACCTAAAATGGAGAAATAAGGCAACACATCCTTTCAACATAAAAAAGGGGCAAAACCTACTCAAGGATTATTTAAAGCAGGATGCTGGCTTTTATGTAAAGGTCTAGAGAACAAGTATATATTTTTGGCCTTGCAAGCCACAGTTCTCTGTCACAACTACTCAGCTCCACTGTTGTAGCACAAAAGCAGCTGAATACAATATACAAACTAATAGGCATGGCTTGATGTGGACCATAGTTGTCCAGATATGCCCCGCATACTGTAGTTACCAGTCCCTCATCCACAGATATACATTATACTTTTGTTGACACACTGTTTATTATTGATTAAAGGTCCCAGATTTAATGAATTTGCATATTAACTTATACATATTTTTCCTATGGAGATGTAGTTGCTTTTGGTAACAAATATAACTGCAAAATTATGGTTTGTTGCCCTATAGAACATTAGCCAGTTTTGTATGTAAATTTTATACTAGTAGACTAAAAAGAAAAGAGAAAAGACCCAAATAAAATCAGAGATGAAAATGGAGACATTACAACTTATACTACAGAAATCCAAAGCATCATTAGAGACTACTATGAGCATTATATGCCAATAAATTGGAAAAACTAGAAGAAATGGAACAATATAGTACAACTACAGCTTTTATGGCCATTCCAGGAAAAAGAGTGCCAAAATTGTTTTGAAGGGTAGACTAGATGCTAGTGTCAGTGCACAACTTTCTAAAGGGAATACCTCAGGGTGACCATAGTAATATTCAGCAATGAAGTATGTAGCACTTTTTCTAGGAACACTTTGTGAACATAATTGCCTGGTCTTGTACAAATGGCCAACAGGTATATAAAAAATACTCAACATTATTATTCATCAGAGAAATGCAAATCAAAGCTACAATGAGATATCATCTCATGCCAGTTAAAATGGCCTTTACCAAAAAGACAGGCAATAGCAAAAATAGTGAGGGAGTCTTCATAGAGTGTTACTGGGAATGTGAATTAGTGCAACCACTTTGGAGAATAGCATAGAAATGCCTCAAAAAACTAAAAACAGAACTACCATATGAGCCAGCAACCCCAATGCTGGGTATATGTCTGGAGGAGGATATAGACTTCAGTATATTGAAAATATATCTGCACTCCCAAGTTTATTGCCAAAGTGTCTATCAATGGATCAATGGATAAAGAAATTGTGGTACATATACACAATGGAATATTATATAGCCACAAAAAAGAATGAAATCCTGCCATTTGCAACAACATGGATGAAACTGGAGAACATTACGTTAAGTGAAATAAGCCAAGCACAGAAAGACAAATCTCTTGTGTTCTCACTCGTATGTGGAAGCTAAATGTTAAAACAATTGCTTTCATGAAGACAGAGAGTAGAATGATGGAATTACCAAAAGCTGGGAAGGGTAGTGTGGAGTGAGGGATAAAGTAAGGATAGCTAATGAGTACAAAAATAAAATTAGATTGATAGAACAAACAGTATTTGATATTACAACATGGCGACTATAATCAGCAATATGTTAGGGTATGCTTTAAAATAACTAAAAAAGTAGAATTAAAATGTTCCTAACACAAAGAAATGATAAATGCCTGAAGTGATGGATAACCCAATTCCCCTGATTTAATTAATTTACATTGTACACCTGTATCAAAACATCACATATACCTTATAAAGCAGTGGTTCTCAATCTTCCTAATGCCACAGCCCTTTAATACAATTCCTGTGGGTCGCAACTGGTTGAGAACTGCTGAATATAAAGGCATATAATTACCCATAATAATGGGTATGTACCTGTACTAATTAAACATTAAAAATACATTTTATTCTAACCCCTATTATTAAATGGCATATACCTATAGCCCCTGAAATGTTGTTTAAACTTGTCTTAATATCTTACTGGTTTTCTCATTAATAAATAAGTTGAATAAAATCTTTCACATAAACATTTTTATGAGAGTCATGATTTTACCTTTTTGAAAATTACATTTTAGCTATACAAAATATTCTACATGATGAATAGGATTATCACTCCTAATGAACAAAAAAAAAATCTATAAATTAAATTAGTGTCTAGGAAAGAGCAAATTTAAGCACTAGCTTATTCTTTTATATCATTACATAATCTACAGATAGTTTTTAGTATTTCCTAGTATGACATGAAAAAGTATGCTTTACTTCCTCTGCCTTATTTCCCAGTTTGGGGAGAAAATCTTAACAGAAATAAAAATGAGAGAAAAACCCTTATTTTATGCAACATAAGAAAGTAAATGAGGGGAAAGAAAGATATAAGGATCATAATAAATTGAAAATTCAAGAACAGAAGGTAGAAATAATTTCAAACATAATAGTAATCAAAGTAAATATGAATGAATAAAATTCTCAAAACATATTTAAGCTATCAGGCTTGCTTTTAAACAAAAAATTGAGTGTTGTTAACATGACACAGATCTGAAATGAAATAAAATGATACAGGAAGATTTAATGGGAGTAGTAAAAAATCATTCCAGGCAAATTCTAATAAAAAGAACATGGATAATATCAGACAGAAAAAAAAAGAAGAATAAGAGAAGAAGTATTTCATTCACATAAAAGTCATGAAATGTGGGTAGCACCTGTGGTTCATCGAGTAGGGCGCTGGCCCCATATACCAAAGGTAGCGAATTCAAACCCAGCCTCAGCCGAACTGCAAAACAGAAAACTAGCCAGGTATTGTGGTGGGTGCCTGTAGTCCCAGCTACTCGAGAGGCTGAGGCAAGAGAATCACATAAGCCCAGGAGCTGGAGGTTGCTGTGAGCTGTGTGATGCCATGGCACTCTACCAAGGGCGATAAAGTGAGACTCTGTCTCTACAAAAAAAAAAAAAAAAAGTCATGAAATGTTAAGCACCAATCAATACAACATTAATAAGAACCAAAAAATTCAGAACTCCAGAGAGAAAGTGACAACTGGAAAATTATGGTAGGAATCCATTGTGACTTTTGTTTCAGCAGCAGATCAAAATCAGTAAGTACAGACAACATAAATATATATATATGAGTGTATATATATTCACATATACACATATGAATATACACACCCTGAGAATAAATATACATATATATATTTTTGCAGTTTTTGGCCAGGTCTGGGGTTGAACCCGACACCTCTGGCATATGGGGCTGGTGCCCTACTCCTTTGAGCCACAGGCACCACCCCTGAGAATAAATATTTTTCAAGGGAACACTTTTGCATTGCTGGTGGGAATGCAAACTAATACATCCACTTTGGAAGGACGTTTGGAGAATACTCAGAGATCTAAAAATAGAATTACCATTTGACCCTATAATTCCTTTACTTGGTATATACCCAGATGACCAAAAATCACATTACAACAAAGATATCTGCACCAGATTGTTTATTGCAGCCCAATTCGTAATTGCTAAGTCATGGAAGAAGCCCAAGAGCCCAACA
>CAUYRH010129376.1:0-11728 GCA_963574655.1 Perodicticus potto
AAAGAAGGAATACTACCCAAAACATTCTATGAAGGAAATATCACCTTGATCCCCAAACCAGGAAAAGACCCAACAAGAAAAGAAAATTATAGACCAGTATCTCTAATGAATATTAATTCAAAAATATTCAACAAGATCCTAGCAAACAGAATCCAGCAACACATCAAAAAAATTATACACCATGACCAAGTGGGCTTTATCCCAGGGTCTCAAGGCTAGTTCAATATATGTAAATCTATAAATATAATTCATCACATAAATAAATTAAAAAACAAAGACCATATGATTCTCTTAATTGATGCAGAAAAAGCTTTTGATAATTTCCAGCATCCTTTCATGATCAGAACACTTAAGAAAATAGGTATAGAAGGGACATTTCTTAAACTGATAGAGGCCATCTACAGCAAACCCGCAGCCAATATCATATTGAATGGAGTTAAATTGAAATCATTTACACTCAGATCAGGAACCAAACAGGGTTGACCATTGTCTCCATTGCTTTTTAACATTGTAATGGAAGTCTTCGACATCGCAGTCAGTCAAGGAAAGGTGATGAAGTGTATCCATATAGGATCAGAAGAGATCAAACTTTCACTCTTCGCAGATGATATGATTATATATCTGGAAAACACCAGGGATTCAACTACGAAACTTTTAGAAGTGATCAAGGAAAACAGCAACATCTCAGATTACAAAATCAACACTCAAATCTGTAGCCTTTATATATACCAACAATAGTCAAGCTGATAAAAGTCAAGGACCCTATTCCATACACAGTAGTGTCAAAGAAGATGAAATATTTGGGAGTTGACCTAACAAAGAACATGAAAGATCTCTATAAAGGGAACTAGGAAACTCTGAGAAAAGAAATAGCTGAAAATGTTAACAAATGGAAAAACATACCATGCTCATGGCTGGAAGAATCAACATTGTTAACATGTCCATACTACCCAAAGAAATATACAATTTTAATGCAATCCTTATTAAAGCTCCACTGTCATACTTTAAAGATCTCAAAAAAATAATACTTCATTATATGGAATCAGAAAAAACCTCGAATAGCCAAGATGTTACTCAGAAATAAAAACAAAGCAGGAGGAATCACACTATCAGACCTCAGATTATACTATAAATTGATAGTGATCAAAACAGCATGGTACTATGGTACTGGCACAAAAACAGAGAGGTAGATGTATGGAACAGAATAGAGAATCAAGAGATGAACCCAACTACTTACCGTCATTTGATCTTTGACAAGCCAATTAAAAGCACTCAGGGGCAAAAATCTCCCTATTTAGCAAATGGTACTGGGTGAACTGGCTCATGACCTGTAGAAGACTGAAACTGGACCCTCACCTTTCACCATTAAGTAAGATAGACTCTCACTTGATTAAAGATTTAACTTAAGACATGAAACTATAAAAATGCTAGAAGAAAGTGCAGGGAAAAAACTTGAAGAAATTGGCCTGGAAGAATATTTTATGAGGAGGACCTCCCGGGCAATTGAAGCATCAAAAATACATTACTGGGATCTGATCAAACTAAAAAACTTCTGTACCGCCAAGAATACAGTAAGTAAAGCAAACAGACAGCCCTCAGAATGGGAGGAGATATTTGCAGGTCACGTCTCAAACAAAAGTTTAATAACCAGAATCCACAGAGAAATCAAACATATTAGCGAGAAAAGAACAAGTGATCCCATCTCATGGTGGACAAGGGACTTGAAGAGAAACTTCTCTGAAGAAGACAGGCACACGGCCTACAGACATATGAAAAAATGCTCATCATCCTTAATTATCAGAGAAACACAAATCAAAATCACTTTGAGATAGCGTCTAATTCCAGTAAGATTAGCCCTCATCACAAAATCTCAAAACCAGAGATGCTGGCATGGATGTGGAGAAAAGGAAACACGTCTGCACTGCTGGTGGGAATGCACACTAATACCTTCCTTTTGGAAAGATGTTTGGAGAACACTTAGAGATCTAAAAATAGACCTGCCATTTGATCCTTCAATTATTCTATTAAGTATATATCCAGAGGACCAAAAATCACTTCATAACAAAGATATTTTCACCACAATGTTTATTGCAGCCCAATTCGTAATTGCTAAGTCATGGAAGAAGCTCAAGTGCCCATTGACCCACGAATAGATTAATAAATTGTGGTCTATGTACACCATGGAATATTATGCAGCCTTAAAAAGCAGAAGGAGACTTTACCTCTTTCATGTTTACATGGATGGAGCTGGAATGTATTCTTCCTAGCAAAGTATCTCAAGAATGGAAGACAAAGTATCCAATGTACTCAGCCCTACTGTGAAACTAATTTATAAGCCCCCACACTTCCATATGAAAGCTATAACCGAACTATAGCTCAAGATGAAGGGGAAAGAGGAGAGGAGAGTGGAGGGGGAGAATGGGTGGAAGGAAGGTAATGGGTGGGACCACACCTACGGCGCATTTTACAAGGGTGCATGTTAAATCTACTAAGGGTATAATATAACACAATAACCAAGAAAATGTGGTGAAGACTATGTTAACCAGTTTTATGAAAGTATTTCAAATTGTATATAAAACCAGCACATTGTATACAACAATTGCATTAATGCACATATCTATGATTTAATACAATTTAAAAAAAAAGAAATATTTTTAGGCCCTACCCCAGACCTACTGAATCAGAAGCTCTGCATTTTAACAAGCCCTCCAGCAGAGTTGTGGTTTTCAATTCAGTTCTCTCACACACATACATGCATACACACACACTCACTCAACTCTCAATACTGAGTAGTTCTTATCTCTGAGTAGTCAGATGTGGGATACACTTTTATACTGGAAAACTCCTGCCTCAATTATCTGGGTCCTGGCCTGGTCCAGATAAAGAAATTGCCATCCTGGTTTCAAGCAGTGCTCTCTTGTCTGGGTGTCTACTGGGCTCCTACTTACACCTCAAAACACAGCTGAAATAGTTTCTTTTATTGGGTTTCTGTGACTCCTTGGTCAGAGTGATGGTTTGCATATACACCCAAAAACCAAATGCACATGTCCCACTAACCACTTATGTTAGAATTTCCTTACTGACCTCTGCCTGAGCAAGACTGGACCAACACTGAGGGCAAAGAGTGCTTAGTTCCTCTTATGTCAGCCCCAGTGTTATACCTGAAGTGAGTGAAATAGAGAAACACCAGGAAACTTAGTCCAAATTAAGCAGGGGTCCTTTATTGGCTGACAGTCAAGATCGGGCTTATGCCACAAAGCCTCTTGAGCCCCAGAGGCAGGGGTACAAACTTTTATTCATTTATTTATTTATTTATTTATTTATTTATTTATTTATTTATGCAATTTTTGGCCAGGGCTGGGTTTGAACCCGCCACCTCCAGCATATGGGGCTGGGGCCCTTCTCCTTTGAGCCACAGGCACCGCCCAAGGGTACAAAATTTTTATAAGGTGATTTTGTAAGGGGAGGGCAAGTCCTTAACCCAAGGCAAGTTTCATAAAAGCCAACACCTGCAAGGTTAGATCTATAGGGTAAGGGGAGTGCTTACAAGGAAGAGCTGAGGTTTCACAGGATTTTGCAGTTTGTTGCTAAACTCTGCACCTTTCAGCAGAGCTTAACAGGGGAGTGTTGCAAGCCCTTAGCAAAGTCCTTAGCAAAATGGAGTAAGTCTGGCTCTATGTACAAAATGGAGTTAGGGCATTACACCACTCTACTAAGGACAATATCCCACACACAGTAGGTGTTTGGGAAATGGTTACCAATGAAGGGGTTGCCTAGGATGGCCTAGCAGACAGGAAGTAGAATGGGAAATCACAGGGAAAAGTAGCTGGGAGAAGATTTTCCAAATCCCTATGCTGGGTCACAGGGCCCGCTGAGACTCACTTTGGGACCCTCCTATCTGTCTAGTCTTCCCTCACCAGGCACTTGCATGGCTCCCAGAGTCCACCTGCCCAGACACTACCTTCTAGGACCAGATCAGCCACGTGCAAACCCTGAAATAACTTCGTGACTTTGCTCTGGGTGCTCAGCTGCAACTCTGAGGCCAATTTCAGTGGGAGTTGGGGATTATACAATTGGGATGTGACTAGGAGTGACAATGCTGGCTTTAGATGAGGCCAGTCATGTCTGTTTCAGAGGAGAAGCCTGCTTCACAGGGAATATGTAGTTTCGGTGTCTTCAGGGGTCCAGGGCTGTATAAAGGTGACCTCATTAATGAGCTACCCAACAGAGAAAAATAAACTGTCAAACAGAGCAAGACAATCCCACAGCACATAATTGCCCATTTGAAGAAAAAACTCACAACAAAACTATTCTCTTTTGTTTTATTTATTTAAAACATCTGTGGCCTAACTTGTCCTCCCTCAGAGTTTTGTTTTCTCTGCCTGGAAGAGCCCTAAGCGGACAGTAGCAGTGCAAGTTCCCCACTCCAGCGTTCTGCCTCAGTTCCTGCCAAAACCACATCCCTAGAAAATACCCGCCTGCAGAGGAAAGGGGAAGGGGGAAGCCAACACCCTGACAGCAGGATCTGTTAGCCGTCTTCAGCAGAGTAAGAAACAATCACTTAAGCACATCAAATTGTATTAAAAAAATCAACACATTGTACCCCACATATGCATAAATATATATATGACATATGTGTATATGACTTAATAAAAATAAATAAATAAAAAATAAAAGCCAGAGCAGCTTTTCCTCAACTGCTGGCACCTTCCACATCTCCTCTTGCCAGGCCATTTTCCTTCTCTCTCTCTCTCTCTAACTAAATGAACTTCTACATCTTTGTATCCTAATCTTTGTGTGAAAAAAATCTTTCTCTGTCCATGAACTAATTTCACCAGCTTTCAAGGGCTTCAGGAGAAAACCACAGAGAGCTCTAAGAACACCAGCCCCCACACTCTGTGGCTGACAGACCCCTGTCCGATACCACAGCGTAAGGGAGGCACTGGCTGTTCCCTGGGACCCCCTTCTGCATCCACCCCTTTGGGTGGTCTGCAGGTGAGAATTTTCCCGGGTTGTGACCAATGTGGTGCAAGCTCAGTGGGCTTCCCAGGAGACCCAGTGCCCTCTAAGTTGCAAGGCCAAGATTTCTGGAGAAGCCATGTCAGGTGTTTTGGATCTCAGGGACTCAGATGCTCACACTGTGGAAATGAAAGACTCCATCCCACTCCCTCACATGCGGTGATGTTAGTGCTGCATGAGAGCAGGTGACCTGTAAACTGATGGTGTTCTCAGTGCGGCCTTCATTGCTCAGCAGACACCTGTCTCCAGGGTGAGATCAGCCACTGTAGGGGAAGAGCTCATTTCCTCCTTCCCAAGGAGCCACCAGCAGGAATTTCTGCTCTGTGACATCTAGAGGGGAGAGTTTGCTTCAAGCTGAGCTAGGAAAAGACATTTGGACTTCTTCATCAAAATTTGACTTCAAATGCTTTAAAACTTCATGATAGGTATTTTATTCTATTAAAAAGAAAAACTTGCTAATTTGACTCCATGCCTGTAGCTCAGCGGCTAGGGCGCCAGCCACATACACCGGAGCTGACCAGTTCGAATCCAGCCTGGGCCTGCCAAACAACGGCCACTACAACCAAAAAATAGCTGGGCATTGTGGTGAGCACCTGTCATCTCAGCTACTTGGGAGGCTGAGGCAAAAGAATCGCTTAAGCCCATAAGTTTGAGGTTGCTGTGAGTGTAAGGCCATGCCACAGCACTCTACCAAGGGTAACACTGTGAGACTGTCTCAAGAAAAAGAGAGAAAAAAAAAGACCTGTTCAATTATGGAAAGTATAAAAATGCAGAGAAGCAGAAAGAGGGAAAACTACCCACTTTCTCCCTGGGAGGACGTGTTTGCCCCTCCCTGGCAGCTCCCCACAGACAGCAGTGGGAAGGGGCCCTGCAATTGCACTTTGCAGCCACCCTGGGTTCCCCCCAGTTGGTTTTTGTGTCTGTGCCCATCTGTGTAGGGCAGATCAGTGCGGTCAGGCTGTACGGTATGTTTGGAAACTTGTTTCTCAAAACTTTATTATCAATAGACAACTGTATATGACATTTCAAACTCATCTTAATCACTGCTTGTCCCTGCTGCTATTTCCAAACTGAGGGCCCAGCCACTCTTCTCTTGTGGACTTTGTTGTTGTAAATAACGTCTGGTTAACATCCTATACTTAAAGTTCTTTCTGAATTTTAGATTTTATTGTCAAGTCATAGATTTCTCAAATACAAATTATTAGGTCCAAGGGCAGGATCATTTTTAAGGATCCTCATACATGTTGTCAAATGGCTTTTCTAGAGCATAACACCAACTTATATCGGCTTATTCATTCACTCATTCAGTACATATTCACTGAGGCCCTACTCCGTGCTGGGACTGTTCTAGATCTTGGAAATAAAAGTAGTGATGAGAGTAGGTGTCTGTTTTACAGAATGTGTTTCATTGATACAGTTTTACAGATAAAAGCAATTATTCTGATATCAGTGATAATTGTTACAGAGAAAATATGCCCAGGCTAGGAGATTGGTGATGCTGAGGATGGCAGGAGACAAGGGCAAGATGTTTCTGAGGACTTGACCCCTGCAAGTGACAGCAGAGCCCTGCATGGTGAGAGGAGGGAGCCGTGTGGACCTGGGGAGGAGGAGCACGTGGAGAGTCACAGCAGGGGCAGGTGCTGAGATGGGATGGAGCAGTGATGAGAGGCTGGGTCAGGGGGGAGGAGTGAGCTGGGCTGACAGTGGGGGAATCAGGCCAAAGGGGCCCCTGATGAGCTGCTTGTAGGAGAAGGTGAGGGGCTGGGATTTCATTGTGCCTGAGAAGGAAGACACTGGAATGTTCCTTGGATGTGGTGGGGAGGACGTGTTCTGATTCCCATGTGAAAGGATCACACTGCCTCTTGCATGGATGATGGACAGAGCGGGTGAGAGTGAATACGGGGCCCAGCTGGAAGGGCTTTCTTGTTTGCTACTCCAGGGAGGTGTAACACATGATTGGATTTAGTGTTGGTATACATTTTTAAAAATTGTGGTAAACACACATAATGCAGAATCCCCCCTTTAAACATGTTTTGGTGTACAATTCAGTGGCAATGAGCACATCACAATGCTGTACAACCAACACAAATGTCACTTTCCAGAATCTTTTCAGCATCCCAAATAGACACTCTGTACTTAATATACAGTAATTCCTCATTCTCCCATCTCTCAGCCCCTGGTACCTCTATTCAACTTTCTGTTTCTGTGAATTTGCCTATTTAAGCTGCATCTTACAGGTGAAATCATATATTTGTCTTTTTTTTCTGGCTTATTTCACTTACCGTGTTTCCAAGGTTCATCTGTGTTGTAGCCTATATCAGAATTTCAGTCATTTTTAATGCTGAATAATATTCTCTGTGTGTGTGTGTATATATACATACCTATAATTGTAAGTACTCCACATTGTGTTTATTCATTCATCCACTGAGAAGCACCGGGTTGCTTGCACCTTCTGAATATGGCAATGACTTTGCTATGAGCATGATTCACAAAGATCTGTTCCAGGACCTGCTCTCTATTCTTTTGAGTGTACGCCCAGAAGTGGAATTGCTGGATCATGTGGTAATTTTATTTTCAGTTTCTTGAGAAACCATTGTGCTGTTTTCCATGGTGGCTGCACCATTGCACATTCCCACCAGCAGTGTCCAGGGATTCCAGTTTGTCCACATCCTCACCAATACTTTGACTCGTGAAGGTGAACATCTGTTCATGTGCCTATTGGCAATTTGTGTATCTTTTTTGAGGGACTGAATTGACACATTCATATCTTACCCATTTTGAATAGGTTTTGGGGTTTTTTAATTGTTAAACTGTAGTTCTTTATGTATTCTGGATATTAATTCTTTTTTTGAGACAGAGTCTCACTCTGTTGCCCTAGGTGGAATACTGTGGCATCGTCATAGCTCACGGCAACCTCAAACTCCTGGGCTCAAGCAATCCACTTGCCTCAGCCTTCCGAGTAGCTGGGACTATAGGCGTGCACTACCACACCCAACTAGTTTTTCTATTTTTAGTAGAGATGGGGTATCACTCTTGCTCAGGCTAGTCTCAAACTCCTAAGCTCAAGGGATCCACCCACCTGGGCCTCCAGAGGCATGAGCCACCTTGCCCAGCTTGGATATTAATTCTTTATCAGATATATCATTTGCAAATATTTTCTTTCATTCTGTGCATTTTGTTTTCACTCTCTTAATAGTGTTATTTGATGCACAAAAGTTTTTAAATTTTGAAGTCTAGTTTATCATTTTTCTTGTATTGCTTGTGGTTTTAGTCATCCAGTCAAGAAACCACTGCCAATTCCCATGGTCCACACAGTTTTCCTCAAAGTTTTCTCCTTACAGTTTTATGCGTTTAGCTCTTAAGTTTGAAGTCTTTGATCCATTCTGAGTTAACATTGAAATAAACTGTAAGGTAAGGATGCATATTTTGTCCAATATCATTATTTTGCAAGTCAGTGTCCAGGTTTCTCAGCCTCCTGCTGGAGCACCAGTTGCTAAAGCTGGGCTGATGCTTCTCTAAGGTGCAGGGAACACAGACACTCAGAAGCACTGGGCCTTCACTTATTCAACTCTATTCTACATTAGTTCTGAGGAGGTTCACAGTGACAGACATAACAGAAACAGACATGAATCTTATAAAATCAACATCAAGGCTTGGTGCCCATAGCACAGTCATTACAGTATCAGCCATATAAACTGAGGTTGGAGGGTTAGAACCTGGCCCAGGCCAGCTAACAATAATAATGACTGCAACAAAAAATAGCCAGGCATTGCGGTGGGCGCCTGTAGTCCCAGCTACTTGGGAGGCTAAAGCAAGAGAATTGCTTGAGTCCAAAAGTTTGAGGCTGCTGTGAGCTATGACACCACGGCACTCCACCAAGGGCAACATAGTGAGACTCCGTCCCCAAAAAAAACAACATCATTTAACATTATAAATTTTAAAATGTTAAAACTGGGTCAGGGCTAGAACATTAGTAGACACTCTGAAACATGCTGGCATGGAGAGTTTACTGTTTACCTTGCTACAAATTTTGTTGGCTTACAATCTCTTATGTTTAAGAGCCACAGGGTGGGGAGACAGTTTGCATAACCAGTCCCTTGTTTCCTGCTGCAGAAACAGGTTCAAATTTTCCACGTAGAGTCAGAAAAGTGATTTCTAACTATAGGTCCCACAAATCCTTACAGCCAGCTTCAATGATTTTACCTGGACTAAGGTTTGGAGGTTTTGGTGGTATTTGTAGTTGAGCTGCTGCCTGGGCTTAGAAATGACTATTTTGCTGTAGTGATATTTCTCTGATGGAATTTCTCATCCATGGACATTCTGCTCCCCTGCCTGGTTTCTAGAGGGGATAGACTACCTTATACTTCTTTTTAGCACTTCACTAGGAGGGACAGAAGATTTGAACTTAAAGTTCCTATCAATGTCTACGTCCATCTATTGAAGAGGATCATATCCTAGGCGGAGCAGTGGTGTTTCGGACCCCTTGCTGATATGATGACTATTCATGTCCAATGTCCTGTAATGAAGTCACTTGTACACATAACTTCAACTTCTGCACCCAGTATTATAGGAGGGTGGGTTCCTGGACTTTAGGTTTTAAGGGCCTAAGTCAAGGATGAGGAATTTTTCATGTTGGGAAGCTACAGTAATTTACCTGTAATCAAATAATGCTGCATTCAAGAAACTTCAATTAAATATGCTTAAAAATGTACATTACTTTGTAAGAATCTGCTATGTAATTAGTAATTTCAAAAAATGAAAGCTATTTGTTAATTTTAAAGTCAACTAGCCTTTTAATGACTTTGTTGTGTCTGACTGTTGTTGGAAAGCACTTGAATATTTGGTTGTAGCAAAAAAAATAGCCAAAAAAGTACTCAATTTCCATTGATCTTTGGGATTAGTACCAGTCATTTGTGACCTTAAGGATGTCTTTATTTGGGCTAAGTAGGAGAGTGTAGATTTTCAACAATAAGTGGTTGAAAAGCAAGAAAGCATTTTTCAGGCTTGTTGCCAAAGGCATGGGCATTCTACTGCATTTTTCCATATTACAAATCGATCATTCTTGCCATCGGACAATGAATTTAAAATGTAACATTTCCTGAGAGCTCAGTCAATTCCATCTGTAGTTCTTTAGGAACCTTGGTGATATCAACTAGGTGAGGCTGAAAGGCTAATTTGAGAGAGACACCATGATTGTCAATGTCAGTGAACCTTTCATTGTATTCTCCAGTTAGTAGGTCTGTAATGGCTGCATATTCTTCAGATGATTCACACATATCATCCTACTCATCAGTGACCTTTGTTAACTGGGAAAAATATTCAACTAAAATTTCCTTTTTAAAAGAAATTGTTTTGAAAAATGATAGCTTTTTTTTTTTTAAATATTTGGATTTTTTACCACTTATCATATAGAAACTTAGTTTTACCTTGTCAAGAAATATTCAAATCCTTTTGATTTGACATAATGAAACGCAGAAACGTTGCATTCCTACAGAAATCTCCATTCAATAATTCACTTTGCTGAGTCTGTTCTTCATAAAATTTAACTATCTCTTCTCACAGAGATAAAATAGGCTAAAAATTTTGTCCTTGCGATAACCAATGCAGCTTAGAACGAGACAAGGAATCCACTCTGAATGCCTCATCATTCAACTTTAGCATGTTACAAAACTGATGATACCATGTTGATCTGCACAAATATAGCTAACAATACTTATAATTTATTGCAGAGTGTGACTTCAAATACTAGCTTTAGCACAGAGATACAATGTAAAGAAATGAGAGTGACTGGATCTGTTAATTCTTTTGTTAAATCAGGGCAGTGTCTGTGGCTCAGTGGGTAGGGCGCAGGCCCCATGTATCGAGGATAGTGGGTTCAAACCCGACCCCAGCCAAACTGCAACAAGAAATAGCTTGACTTTGTAGCAGGCGCCTGTAGTCCCCGTTACTCAGAAGACTGAGGCAAGAGAATCGGCTAACGCCGGAGTTGGAAGTTGATGTGAGCTGTGATGCCACTGCACTTTACTGAGGGCGATTAAGTCAGACTGTCTCAAAAAAAAAAAAACAACAACTTTTGTTAAATCTGTGCAATAAACCATTTGTGTTTTCCTGTCATGGAAAGTGCACTGTCTGTACATGCACTCACTAACTATATCAAATTCTGTCCAACTTCATGACATTTATCTCAAAAGTTTCTGAAGAAGTAATATCTATTTCTCATGTTCTATTCCCTATAGTGCCCAAAGAAAGTAACTCTTCATAAGAAAGAAAATCTTTCATTATGATCCAAATGAAGTATCAAACCTGCACCAAGTCAAAAGTATCAGTTGATTCATCCAAAGTGATTGAATAATACAGGTGTCCCTCAAGTTTGCACACAAACTTGAGGGACACCCTGTATGTATTTTCTTTTTGAAATCTTGCATGAAGTTATTCTGTTTTGTTGAAGGCTACTTCATGCTTCTAGTGAGTTATGGCTCTCCTTGAAAGAAGAGATTGTTTGTACTTTGAAACATTTTGGGGTCTAAGCATCCTACAACTTGGATAGTGCATTCTTTCACAATTTCTACGTTACTGAATGGCTCCCTTTACCCTCCCCCACCTCTTAGTATATAAGCTTCTTTATAAGTTGCTTCAGTAACATTATTTCCATGCCCCATTACTGCTTGGAAGGATTGTCTTTGCTTTTGATCTTCATCTTTTAATTTCT
>CAUYRH010129382.1:0-52008 GCA_963574655.1 Perodicticus potto
GAGACAGAGCCTCAAGCTGTCACCCTGGATAGAGTGCTGTGGCATCACAGCTCACAGCAACCTCCAATTCCTGGGCTCAAGCGAGTCTCTTGCCTCCGCCTCCCAAGTAGCTGGGACTACAGGTGCCCGCCACAACGCCCAGTCATTTTTTGGTTGCAGCCGGCATTGTTGTTTAGCGGGCCTAGGCTGGATTCGAACCTGCCAGCTCAGGTGTATGTGGCTGGCACCTTAGCCCGTTGAGCCACAGGCGCCGAGCCAACCCCACTATATTATAATTCCCTGTTCTGAAATTACCTGTCCATCCAGCCAAACTGAATGCTCCTGAAGCACTCATGCAGTCCCCGGGCAAGGCTTAGCATACACAGATGCCTAGTGACCAGTAGGTATCAGTAAAAGTTGGGTAAAATTAAACAGTGTCCCGTATGTCTGTCTACGTCATATCCATTCTCACCCTTGCCCACTTTTACTAATTAATGAATGAGACCCCTGAGCCATATACTATATTTACTTTTAGGCCAAAGACCAGCACTGGGGGCAGCCTATCTCTATAGGACAGTTCACAGCACAGCTCTCAAATGGCATTTTCCTGTTTTTTATTATATCCAGTCCAATATTTCCACATGGACCTCAAAACCATATTCCCACCACCCTCCCTTTTTTCCCACCTGCTTCAATTCCAGTCTGGCTATCCTTTCTGATATAGCCAGATTCCAGCCTAATAAGTGAGCAATACCATCCCAGAGACATTTTTAACTAGCATTTATAACCCCTCATTACTCCACCACACAAGTAAATCTGCTCTACTAAATAGACAGCCAGTCCTTGTGGGGTAATTTCAATATAGTTCTCTATCTTTATTGATACACCACTGCACACATGAGGGAAACAGTGCTTTTCTGGAAAAGACTGGAGTCCATCACATGTCAGATGTAGAAGTAAACCCTGATGTGACCAAGGGACTCTGGCAGTCGGAGCAGCTGCAGTAGGGCTCAGAGGAGCAATCCCTCTTTGTAGCAGGTTTATGGGCAATGATCATTCCCTCCAGGTCCTTCACTTTGTTTTCCACCATCTGAAGTTTTTTCAAAATTTTCTCTTGCAGACCCAAGGACAGGAAGAGATTATTACCGTCTTGAATTTTGAAATTCCCTTCTGGGTTGGCTAGCAAAGCCTGAAAAAAATCTGAGCCTTTCTTGTAAATTTTGTAGAGTGTGAGTACAAACAACAATGTATTCTAAAATGAAACAACAGAAGCTTAGTGTTATTTGCTTATTCATGTGAAATGCCACAGTTTACTATAGATGCAAGCCAAAACAAATACATAACTGTAAAAATAATTCCTCATTCCTATGCCAAGCCTTTCATTTAAAAAACATTTCCACACCTTTGATTTTCACCACAAACTGGAAGGATATGCAGGTCAGGGATTATCATTTGCACTTAATTAAGACCGTAATAATAGATACGATTTCCTGAATGTCTGCCACATGCTGGGTTCTGTGTTAGAAGTTGCCCATGTATGATCAATTTAGAAAATGTAGAAAAACCAGAAAGGGATATTTATATACCTTCTGGTTTGGACCCTGACATTGTCCAAGATCATAGATTGGAAGTGGTAGAGGACAGAGTGGAATCCAGGAATTCTTACTTACAGGCATACTTCCTTTTTCTTTCTTTTTTTCTTTTTTTTTTTTTGTTTTGAGCTTACTCTGTTGCCCCAGGCTAGAGTTCAGTGTTGTCATAGCTCATAGTAACTTTAAACTCCTGGGCACAAGCAATCCTGCCTCAATCTCCTGAGTAGCTGGGACTACAGGCGCCTGCCACCATACCCACCTAATTTCTCTGTTTGGGTCTCTATCTCCAGCTGGTCTCAAACCCCTGAGCTCAAGCAATCCATCTGCCTTGGCCTCCCAGAATGCTAAGATTACGGACATAAGCCACCATACCCGGCCTTCCAAGCACACTTTTAAGGCATAGTGATCTGAAAAGCTGAATTTCCTGGTCATGGAAAAGTTTTTAAAATATGCCCGGACAGAGCTGGGCACATTTGTGTACATCTGTAGTCTCAGTTGCTTGGAAGGCTGAGATAGGAGGATCATCTGAGGATAGGAGTTTGAGGCTTTGGTGTGCCAATATGACACCTGTGAATAGCCTCTGCAATCCAGCTGAACAGCGTAATGAGACCCTGTCAAAAAAAAATTTCCCCCCCAATGGCTTAACTTTTTTAAAAATTTCAGATTAATGTAGGGATAGATATGATTGGATTATATTATTTGCTTCAGTAAGGTTAAAATCTGGGTTGTAGTTGTGCCCTTCACCCAGGAAATATGCAGTTTAACCATTGGGTGGGAATTTATTTAAAAAAAAAGGTTTGTAGGCTCGGCGCCTGCAGCTCAACAGGCTAAGGCGCCAGCCACGTACACCTGAGCTGTACTATTCAATATAGTTCTCTATCTTTATTGATACACCACTGCACACATGAGGGAAACAGTGCTTTTCTGGAAAAGACTGGAGTCCATCACATGTCAGATGTAGAAGTAAACCCTGATGTGGCCAAGGGACTCTGGCAGTCAGAGCAGCTGTTCGAATCCAGCCCGGGCCCGCCAAACAACAATGGTGGCTGCAACCAAAAAATGGCCAGGCGTTGTGGAGGGCGCCTGTAGTCCCAGCTACTTGGGAGGCAGAGGCAGGAGACTCGCTTGAGCCCAGGAATTGGTGGTTGCTGTGAGCTGTGATGCCATGGCACTCTATCCAGGGTGATAGCTTGAGGCTCTGTCTCAAAAAATAAAAAAATAAAAAAAAAATAAGAAAAAAATAAAAGTAGTGGTAATAAATTTAACAAACTATGAAGGAAATTAATGCATGCTTGCCATAGAAAATTCAGTATAATAAATTACAGTTTTTTCTTAGATATTAAAAAATATCCAATGAAACAAAAGTACTTTCAACCTCACCTCTATGATCAATCTTTGTGGCTAACTAAAACACTAAAAATAATTAGTTAAAGCAAAGAAACAGAACATAAGATACAAAACCATATTATCCTAACTAAACATCTTAAGATACACATTCATTTGCAAATCTCTTGATCTGGGACTACTGTTTTTTACTATGGGGCCCCTGACATAGTATGAAGATGCCTAGATTTTTACAATTTTTCCCCTGTCTTTCACAGCTGTCTTGCTCAGGCAAGCTGGCAAAAATTACTTTAAGTACCTGCCCTTATCAAGCAGTTCTTAAGCAAGGAAACATTCAATGGTTTAAAAAAAACAAAAAACAAGCAAACAAAAGAAACAAAAACTTTTTTTTCCACATTCACATTTTGTTCATTTATATAACACTTTATTATAAAATTACTTTGTTAAAATGATAAGAGCAACTAATAGGCAAATTTGAGAACAAGTAATTGAGTACCAGAAGTAGTAGCGGCAACATGTGTAGACATACCACAGCAGAAACAGTAATAACCTTAGTGCACTCCAGAGTAGGACCCGGAAAGGTTTTATTTTTCAATATTGAATACCTATTTTATTACAAAATCCATCTTTTTATTTAATTTATTTTATTTTTACATATACATGTGTTTATTAGGTTTCCACTTTCTGCCTTCACAAAATTAGAAAGGCTTAAAATTTAACAACAATAACAATGTTTAAGGTAAGGACTAGAAACAAAAATCTCAAAGAACCAACGAAGATGAATACATTCAGAAAAGAAATCAGACTATTGCTGCAACAAAGTATTAAGCAATAATAATAATAGTAATGCAAAGAAAGTAACCCAGAAAGTTTTACAGAGGAATATAAAAATAAAGGGAAGATCATTTTAAGAATTACATACTATATGAAGTTTACAAGAGATATTTATCACTGTAGAACAGAATTTTAACTCCAATATATATCTAACCCACCAGTCATAAACACAATGTCAAAAGTCTTCAAGAGCATGAAGAACATCTGAATAAACTCCAAATAAGGCCAGAAAAATGTGTCATTGACTAAGGATATTCATACTCAAAAGGATGGTGGATTTTGAAGGTCATAATTCACTTTAATCATAATGCCTTTATTATGCATGAAGTGTGTCTTATGAGTGAGGCCCAATAAATGTGGGGCTGGCTGGGGGAAAAGAATAATAATTAAATCCCACATAAGGTGCTTAGAAAGAAGGCTACAAACATCATTATGGCTAACTCAGATGGGCTAATATGGTCTCCAACCTAGACATAGTCATTAACCAAATTTGGTAAAGGCCTCGATGATCAAACAATTGACCCCATTCTATCTCATTCTTACTTTTGAGAACTACTCTGTATAAGGGGAGCTGCTGCTAATGACGATGCACTGGGAATATAAATAGGATAAAGACAAAGCAAATGCTGAGCTCCCTGTTTTGGCCTAGCTTATATCTTCTACATATTAAAAGTAAATCTTTTATGGTTCCAGTTTGCCTAATGTTTCTCCCCCACCTTGGTCTTGATTTTCTGGTCAATAAAGTAGAAAAAGGATATCTGCAAGGGGGAATAATATGTTGAATGAAGTGTTCCATTTCACAAACATCATTGTGGTATAGTTTTAAAGTTCACCTAAAAAAATGCTATAAAATACTTTTAGCACCAGCAAGGAGAACGGATGCCATAGGAAGACAGCTCAAAAGGGTAACAGATCCTAATGCCAAATTATTTCCAGAGATGGAGGGTATGCACACCAAAAAAAGTTTGACAGCTGAAGCACAAGTAGAGACTGGGCTGAGAAAAGAACACTCACTTCCAACTTGACTGAAGCTTCCTCAAATGTATCTGGGTCAACCATCACACAAGCAGGTATTAATGGCTAAAACAGCAGAAGAGCTTTGTCCAGAGCCCTGTTCTAAAGAAGAAGAACTTTAGAACAGGGCTCTGCAAACTTGTTTTTGCAAAGGGCCATATAGTAAATGTTTCAATCTTTGTGGGCTATATATGGTTTCTGTTGTAACTAGTCAACTCTACCACTGATGGATAAAAGCAGCCACACCCAACATCCAAATAAATGAGCAAGGCTGTGCTCCCAGAAGCAGGAGAATCACTTGAACCCAGGAGTTTGAGGATGATGCCATGGCCCTCTAGCCTTGGCAATGGAGTGAAACTCTGTCTCAAAAAAAAAAAAAAAAAAAAAGCTTTATTTATGGACACTGAAATTTTAATTTTTTATAATTTTTATATATCACACAACATTATCCTTCTTTTAAACATTTTTAACCATATAAAAATGTAAAACGTTCTTAGTTTATGGGCCAAACAAGAACGGGTGGTGGGTGGCGCCTGTGGCTCAAAGGAGTAGGACAACGGCCCCATCTGCCGCAGGTGGTGGGTTCAAACCCAGCCCTGGCCAAAACCCACAAAAAAAAAACAAGAACAGGTGGTTAGCCTACGGGCTAATGTTTGCTGATCCTTGTTGCAGAACTCACCCCAAGCTGGTAATGGATTGGATTGGGGGTGGGGCTTAGAAGTTACTGATGTTCAACAGATACCATAGTTTCTAGTGTGCTTGACTGGCTAGAGATCATACATCTCAGAAATTCCCAAATATTACTTTAAGAGGTTTAAGTAAGAGAAAATCCCATTTAGTCCTTTACAACTACCACTAGTGCTGGATACAAAGGATAAAGTAGCATTCTTCAGATACCAGTGCAAGGAGAACAAAGTTCCAGAGGTAGAAAAGAGCAGGTCCTTCTTGAGCTGCAATGAAGAGAGTAGCACTGAAGAACAGTATAAATGAAGAAGAAAAAACATGGGGGGAATATGGAGTGAACACTAATGAATTCATACAAAATCCACAATTTTTTAAGAGAGTTAGACTAATGAAAGCGCTAGGGTGCTACTGCAATGAAGGAGTCAGCTTAAAACAAGAACCTTCTGGAGGATCCCCAACTTTTAAAGAGAAACAGGTTGAAGATATTCAGTTGCAAACACAGAAGAGCATTACTTCAGTAAAAGGAGGAAAGGTATCAGGAATACAGCCCAAAGTCCAGGAGAGAATAAAGAAGAGAAGAAAGCAATGAATGGAACCCTGATTAAAAAAAAAATTGGAACCCAAAGGATAGGGGAACCTGATAACAGATACCTGGATGGATTTCAAAACTGCTATAAAAAATTAAATACTATGAACTTCCTGTTCCTTCCTATTTTGAATTGAGAGTGGCTATTACATTTACCCTGTTCTGGTACCACCATTGTATATTGATTATGTAATATGTAGGTAAAATGTCTTTAATTCACAGTCTCTGGATGGAGAGAAATCACATCAGAGGACCCTCATCTCCATCTAGACCTGATTACAGATCACAACATTATGAACTTCAAGTGTCGTACTATAATAAGGATGAGATTTGGGGAGGATATCTGTAAATGTTTTTTTTTGCTTTTTAAATGGGGACTCGCTGTGTTGCCCTGGGCTAGAGCTCCATGACCGTAGCACAGCTCCTGGCTTAAGCAATCCTTGTGCTTCAGCCTCCGGAAAAGCTGGGACTACAGGCATCTGCCACAATGTCCAGCTAATTTTTTCTATTTTTTAGAGACAGGGTCTCACTTTTGCTCAGGCTGGTCTGGAACTACTGAGCTCAAGGGATCTGTCTACCTTGGCCTCCCAGAGTGCTAGGATTACAGGCATGAGCCACTACACCCAGCCTATGAAAGTTTTTTATATGTGAGAGGCATGTGAATTATTATGGTCACAGGGCATTCTGCAATAGGTTGTTCGTAATGACAGCTATAACAATTCCTCTCATTCCTGAATGCAGGCTTCTTGGACAATGTGACTTTGCAGCTCTTCCTACCAAAAATGGAGTCTCCACCCAACAAGTAAAAGAAGAGTAACCCAAAATTATTTTTATTTAGGATATAAAAATGTAAGTTTATTTTATATTAGAGGGATGGAAGAGAGTGGGGGGAAATGATAAGAGAGAGAGAGAAGAGAGCAAGAGCAGGGAATGAGAGAAGGAAAGATGTGGGAGGGGTGGAAGAGGCCAAAGAATGGCTAGCATGCCAAAGAAAGAAAGAATGCCCACCCAGAATTCTTGAATTGCAACAAGACCTAGGAGATGCTTAAGGGATCTTGATTGATGATTCCCCAGTGTTAAGTGGAAATAAATCTCTGAAAAAAGCTTTCAGACTCTCCATTTTAAGGCCCCAAAGTCTTCCACTGACTATCAAATAGTAAGTTCACAATCAAAAATCAAATGCGTAAGAAGGCAAACCATTATGAACTAAGAGTCACAGGAAATAGACAATAGATTTAAGAGCTATAGATATAAGAACTGGTGCCAGTAGAGACTACAGGTATAAATGCATATGTTTAAAGAAACGAGGGATTAAATCACAAAGATAACCACTCAACATGAGGCCATTAAGAATGAACAAATAAATTTAGAGGGGGAAATGAAATTTTTAAAAATTGTATTGAAGGGTCGGGCGCAATGGCTCACGCCTAAAATCCCAGCACTTGGGAGGCCAAGGTGGGTGAACTGCCTAAGCTCACAGCTTCGAGTCCAGCCTGAGCCAGAGTGAGACCTTGTCCCTAAAAATAGCCAGGTGTTATGGCGGGCGCCTGTAGTCCCAGCTACTCTGGAGGCTAAAACAAGAGAATCGCTTGATCCCAAGAGTTTGAGGTTGCTGTGAGCTGTAATGCCATGACACTCTACTGAGGGTGACAAACTGAGACTCTGTCTCAAAAAAAAAAAAAAAAAATTATATTGAAGAAATAATCAGAGAAGTAGAAGATACATTTGAATACATTACCTAAAATATGGCAAAGGAATAGGAAAATGGAAAGAGATAAAGTGATATGAAGGACATGAGAATGTCCAATATATGCCTGTTCAGAGTACCTGAAATACAGTATAATAGTATTAAAGGAAGATAATATTTTAAAAGAGACAACAATGTGAACTTTCCAGATTAGTAAACCAGGAATCTACAGACTCAGGATGCACAATATAACCCAAGCAACTAAATTAAAAGAAATCCACACAAACTTTATGGTGTAACTTCACAATGCCAAAGACAGAGGAAGTAATCAGATTAAAAAGAGACCATTTAGAAAGGAACATTAAAATGAACAACAGCCAGGTGCAGTGGCTCATTCCTATAATCCTAGCACTCTGGGTGCCAAAGCCAGATTGCTTATGCTCCGGAGTTCGAAACGAGCCTGAGCAAGAGGAAGACCCTATCCCTACTAAAAACAGAAAAAAAACTAACCAAGCATGGTGGTAGTCCCAGCTACTCAGGAAGGAGACTGAGGCAAGAGAATAGCTTAAGCCCATAAGTTTGAGGTTGCTGTGAGCTATGATGCCATAGTACTCTACCAAAGGCAACAAGAGATTTCTCAAAAACAAGAGTGGGAGCCAGGGATAATATACTTAATCTTTCAAGGTTGAAAAAAGAAAATATTTCTAAAATTGTGTACCTACCAAATTAACTTTTAGGATCATGATGGAAAAATTAAGTGAACTGAAAATGAATAAAATTAAAAACTACCATTATTTAAAGATGGTATGATCATCATCAAAGGTTGGCAAACTTTTTCTATAAATGGTCACATAGTAATATAAAATATGGCTTTATGGGCCATATAGGCTCTGCTGCAATTACTCAACTCTTTGCAAATGAGTATGTATGGCTGTGTGCCAGTAAAAATTTACTTAGAAAGACATATGGCCAGCTTTGTCCTGCCAGATGTAGCGAGCCAAAACCTAGTATAGATAGGAAACTGAAAATATCCTTTGACCAACAAAGGATACAGAATTTCAGTTAGATAGGAAGAATATGTTGAAGAGTACAACATGGTGACTATACATATAGAGTACTACAATGTGGTAGTTTAGACTTAAGACTAAACGTACAAATTTTTTTTCATTTATTGAGGTCTTACTATGTATCAGTCAGAAGACTAAGCATTATGTCTCATACTATAGTTTGTAAAAATGTATTTTATTTTCAAAAATTGAGAGTAGATTTTAAGTATTCTAACCACAAAAATTAAGAATGTGAGATAGTGAATATCTTAATTAATTCAATTTAGCCATTCTACTAAGTACATAGTAAATACATGCAATTTAAAAAATCCAAATTAATATGTAGCAAAACCATTAAAAATTCAATTTATAAGGTGGCTAGATATAAAGTCAACATTTAAAAATTAATTTTCATTTCTGAGCACTAGCAATAAAAATTTTTAGCTTAAAAAAATACTATGCTCACTATTTTGAGATATTTAGAATACTTTGAGGTATTCAGACGTCAATCAAATAAATGATAAACAAAAAGTAAAAAAGTTTTGAAAAACAGTAAATTTCAATGAGACATTAGAGTACCGTATGGAGAAATATTCCACATTTATGAATAGGAAGAACTGGTATCAGAAAGATGTCTAGTCTTTTGTATGTAATATAATTAGTGACCAAGCTTACAAATGGGCTTCTTGTAGAACTTGCAAAGGGTATTCTAAAATTTATTTGGAAAAACAATGGGGCAAGAATTGTTGAAACATTCTTATAGAACAGGAGTATCCAACATTTTTTCTTTTCTGCTGCACATTGTAAAAGAGTTGTTTTGGGCCACACATTAAATACACAAACACTAATGAAAGCTGATTAGAAAAAAAAGAGGTCTTTGTGTACTTTTTTGTGATGTCCAACACCAAAGATAACCCCCCAAAAAGTCCTCATAAAATCAGCATGTGCCCCATGGGTTGCCAACTGGACATCCCTATATGTAGAAGGAAGGAGCATACTTTTCCTACCAGGTGTGAAGATTTACAACATTAAAGAGTTAGGTTTTATTTAGTGCAAGGACTGACCAACTAATGAAATAGAAAGTTCAAAAAGATTCACAAATGTATGAAATTTTAATACATAACAGAGAAGTGATTTAGATCAATAGGAAACATCCAATAAGAATGTCCCCAAATTCAACAAAAATGCTAAGACAATGGATTCTCCAGTTTTAAAAAAAGAAAAAAGAAACCCCAGATATTTCCTTATCTGGTACTAAAACTTACAGTAGATATTTTGATTCCCTTTGGAAAATGGTAAGCATTCAAATTCAAATCAAATGTTAAAATAAATATTCTAAAACCCACTGAGAGCAAATAAAACCATCCATAGCCTATGCTTTTAATATAATGAAGAGATAACACTCAAACTTCAATTGACAAGTAAATGGAAATACAAACATCCAAGACCAACAATGTCAACTACAGAGCCCTTGCTAGAAGAAGAAAATCAGAGGTGGCTCGGCACCTGTGGCTCAAGCGGCTAAGGCACCAGCCACATACACCTGAGCTGGTGGGTTTGAATCCAGCCCCGGGCCGCCAAACAACAATGACAGCTGCAACCAAAAAATGGCCAGGTGTTGTGGCGGGCGCCTGTAGTCCCAGGTACCTGGGAGACAGAGGCAGGAGACTCGCTTGAGCCCAGGAATTGGAGGTTGCTGTGAGCTGTGATGCCATAGCACTCTATCCAGGGTGACAGCTTGAGGCTCTGTCTCAAAAAAAAAAAAAAAAGAAGAAGAAGAAGAAGAAAATCAGAAGAAATTACATGGAAGAGGGAGGATCCTGGTAGTTGTGTAACATAGACATCAACTACAGTTTCCCCCCAGCACCAGATTTAAGTTAGAAGGGGGAGTTATATCTTGGTAGATAAAGGAAGAAATAAAAGATAAGAGCTCTACTGAAACAAGATGGTAATCACAGAATGAGAAGCAGAAAACCTCCCACATGTCATTCAGTAAAGAAGCTGCATTTCATTATATCAACAGAAGAGGGCATTCTTGAACAAAGAAATGGAGCAAATCTTTTTTCTTGGCTCCACAGAATTGTTATTTATGGTCCAGGAAAATCCAGTATATTATCATAAACAAAATAAATAATCTAACATCTATATTAGGCTACAAGGAGAAAAAAACAAAGAATGAAAAGATTTACTGATGATAAAAGTGAAGTAACTCCCTCAAAAAAAAAAAAGAAAAGAAAAGAAAAAAAACCCACAAGAAACCAACTACCAAATAGATTTTCACTGCCAAATAGATTTACAGTTTTTACTGTAACACTCTAACCCAACACAAATGCAGGTAATTAAACAGCAATTGTGGGTATAAAAGAAAAGATAAATCAGAGTATCAAATTCTCTGAATAGATACGGAAGATACAAAATGTAACTGGCTAGTCACAAAAGAATTTTCTTTTAAAAGACAAAGTCATGTGAGAAATAAATACAAACATTAACTACTCAAGAGAGAATAAATACTATATATACTGGTTTGAATAAAAAGAGCTATAAAAATATTCCTAGGTCATTTTAGGAAATATGAACATAGAAATGAAGTGGTTAAAGAATGTGAATATATAGGTTAAGAATAAATTTACAGGAAAAAAAAAAAGAAGCTAGAGAAACAAGGCAAATAATGCCAAAAAGAAATCAGACAAATCCAGAACACAGGACAATATTACAAGACAACTGGCCTAGATGCTACAAAAAGTCAATGTCATGGAAATAAACTATTCTATAGGTAATATTGTGGAATTTTCTTGCATATGATAATGATATTACAGTTTAATGGAATATACCTTTTAAGTGTTAGGTGGTGAATATTAATTACAGGTAAAATATCATGATGGCTACAATTTACTTTCTAATGGCTAAAATATTTTTTAAAAGAATGCATGTGAATATATCTACAGAGAAAGAATTCACACAAATACGGGAAATCACTGGTTATCAAATCTAGGTGATAAGTGTTCACTGCATGTCAACTCTGCTATATACTTGAAATTTTTCGTAATTAAAAGTATTGGACACCACTCATTATAAAGCTAGCGTAGGTGCAAATAGATCAGGAAAAAAGGAGAAAAATTCCAGAAACTGATCAAAATACATAGGGTAGTATTTCAATTTAATGGAATA
Organism: Perodicticus potto; assembly: GCA_963574655.1. Taxonomy (NCBI): domain Eukaryota; kingdom Metazoa; phylum Chordata; class Mammalia; order Primates; family Lorisidae; genus Perodicticus; species Perodicticus potto. Next base: position 11,935 of record CAUYRH010129382.1, read on the forward strand.
AAAAATGTTTTATTTAATTGCATGGATATCATTCCCCATGTATAAGAAACAAATTAAAGTGGACATTACGCTACCTTATACAAATTCCAGATGTACTAAACAAGCTAAATATAATGTTTTAGAATAAATGAGACTAGTTTTATAACCTTGAGATTGAATAGTAATCTATAAGTCAGCAAATGTGGAAGTCAAAATGATAGATATTTCACCTAATATAAAATTTTTATATTTCATAGAAAAATGTAATAGATAAAGGAGACACTGAGGAAAAATTTATAACTTTTAACAAAAGAATAGAAGGTCTAATCTTTAAAAAAATTCTAACAGGTTGAAGAGAAGACAAAACAATATGTAACTCACAGAAGATGATGTGCTAATTCCTATTGATGGATTTAAATATTCTGAACCTCACTAGAATATAAATTCCAGGAGGACAAGGCCTTTGTTCTTCTTCATTGACATTTCTCAGAGATTACTAAAATAGCATCCCACTAAAAGACTTCAATAAATATTTACTAGCTCCTGGCCAGGTGGACAGGTGGATAGAAAAATGCAAATTAAAAGGAAATACCATTTTTTACCTTTCAAAAATGGCAATGATTAAAAAGGCTGTTATATTCAATGCTGGAGAAGGTAAGATAATGTCTTTACTAAAATTAAAAACACATACAACCTAAAATCGATTCTATGTAAAGGAATCTGATCTATAGAATAAAAGCAGCAGAATGTCAAAATATTTAAGTACATGGAGATTTACACTTTTGTAATGACATAAAGTTGCAAGCAATCTGAATGACAAAGACAGAGAAAGTGTTTATTAAACCATAGTGCATCGATAATGTGGAATACTCTATAGCTATTAAAAGGATGCAATAGGCCAGGTATGGTGGCTCATACCTGTAACCCTAGAACTCTGGGAGGCCGAGGTGGGTGCATTACTTGAGCTCAGGCGTTCAAGACCAGCCTGAGGAAGAGGGAGACCCCATCTCTACTAAAAACAGGAAAAACTAGCCAGGCGTTGTGGTAGGAACCTATAATCTCAGCTACTTGGAAGGCTGAGGTAAGAGGATCACATGAACCCAGGAGTTTAAGGATGCTGTGAGCTATGATGCCACTGCACTCTACTGAGGGGGACAGAGAGAGACTCTGTATCCAAAAAATAAAAATAAATAAAATGAAATGAAATAAAAGGATGCAACAGCTCTTATTCTTCATGTTGAAGAATCTTGATGAAAAAAAGCACCAAACATTATTTAATGTTACTATGTGTTTACTATTATATTTAACATGGGAAAAAATAAATCTCAGTGTCCACATAAATGAACAGATAGTATTTAAGAAGTTTACATATCAAGTTTAACATGGGTTGTCTCAGGGATATAAGATTAGAAAGGCAATGTTATTAATTTTTTTAATCTCCATTGTTTAGGAATGAGCATGACATTTATACTTAAAAAAATAAAATTATGTCTGTTAGTTCTTTTCATTAGTAAGAAACACATAAATTGATTTCAAAAAAGAGAAATGATAAGCTAATGAAAAAAAGTTTTCACAGAAACAATGTTTGCTTCTTAGCAAGTCAACTAATTAGAATGTATGTGATATATATAAGCCTGAGCTTGCAGTTATTACAATTTCTACTTTGTATTAATCAAGAATAATGAGGCTAATGGAAAATTCCTCATATGGGAGATCTTTATTAATAGTATTTCAGTCTTTTGTGAGGCAAACTTTGCATCAATTTATGTTCCTATAAAGCTCTTCAATTTTCTAACACTTGAGTTTTAGACCAAAAAATACAGGCAAATGAAGTACAGAGAACCGAAATGTAATATAATTAACACTGGTTGGTAGAATAATGGGCATACTTTTTTAAGTTTAAAAATCATGAATTAAACATTCTATATAGCCTTGTTGGTGCTTTATCAGGAGTACTGCAAATAGTAAGTGCTATATACAAGTATAGGTAAGAACAATAACTTAACTCTAGAGAGACTGGGTCTTTAGTTTGCCTGTTCTATTTCAATCAAAATTGTTTGTGTATATTAACATTCTGAATGCCTCAAAAAATAAATCTACATAATGAAATTTCTTTGTTGTTTCAAGTCTTGGACAGGGGGTAAAACAAAACTGATGTCACTGAAAATAACTACAATACAACACATAGATTCTTATACAAAGTAAGAAATAAGGGAGCTTACTTATCTATATTTGTAATAATTTATATGTTACTCAAATCATATTTACCTTAAAACCAAAGTTAAGACAGATAGTATCAGGATATCTTACAATGCATAGTCAACGATCTGGGATTCACAGTAATTTAAGACTTGCGATTGGCTAAAACCTTACCTTCCAAATTTTAATAATAGTGTTTTGCTATATGGGATAAAAATAAAAAATATGTATCATATGTACTATTACTTAGGAGGTAACTCAGAAATCAACAAAGAAGAAGGCCTTGATAGTGAGCCAATCACACAAGTTTTCAACTCATCACTGCTAATAACTAATGTATGCTGTTGGGCATATCATTCCCAACAGTCTCTTCCTGACCTGGGTCAGATCATTTTTTTTTTGCAGTTTTTGGCCAGGGCCAGGTTTGAACCCACCACCTCTGGTATATGGGGCTGGGCCCTACTCTTTTGAGCCACAGGTATCGCCCTGGGTCAGATCATTTTTAAGACCACTTTAGGGCTAAAATCTTTTGGCTTAGTATTTTTCCCTGTTGGGAAGGGAAGAAGACAAATAAAACCAAAACACACAAACAAAAATGCTATTTTGTTTTATATAAAGTTGAAAAACAAAAAAATTGAGGTCTACTAGTCAAAAATTTGGATTCCAGAATTAAATAAATTCAGCTCGGCACCCATAGCTCAGTGGTTAGGGTGCCGGCCACATACACTGGAGCTGGCGGGTTCGAACCTGGCCCAGGCCTGCTTAAACAACAACTACAACAAAAATAGCTGGGTGTTGTGGCGGGTGCCTGTAGTCCCAGCTACTGGGGAGGCTGAAGCAAGAGAATCGTTTAAGCCCAAGAGTTTGAGGTTACTGTGAACTGTGACGCCACAGTACTCTACTGAAGGAGACATAGTGAGATTCTGTCTCAAAAAAATAAAAAGAACAATTAAATAAATTCTTAAAATTTTATTAAATATATATATATTGATTCTCAGGATCTACATTTGTTTAAAAGACAAATTTTGTTGTTTGCATGATGGGAAAAATGGGAATGATTAGTATAATTTATAGAAAATGCTAAATGAAGTAAAACAAACATAAATACCCTAAAGATGAGAAGTACTACTGAACTTAAAGTGGTGGTAATTACCTAACTATAAGAATTGAAAGTGAAAACTATTTCAAGGTAATCTTAGACATTAGATGGAAACAATAGAGAGAAAATATTCTGTCCACTTGAATGAATGAATGAATGAGAAAGAACAAGAGAACTTCGAAAACTGATGATTTGGTCAAAGACATATCTCAGTGATTATACACAAGCCTCAAGAAAGTCATTAATCTCAAATGTGGCATTAATTATAAACACTGACAATTATGTCATCATCTAATCAACTATTTTTTAAAAATAAAAATAGTCAAATGACTGGTACAGGAATAGGGATATTATAACTCTGAAAATTAACTTGAAGGTAATTTTGATAAGAGAATATTAAAAAGGATTTCTATTTACAATATAAAAAATAAAAGTTGCTTATTTCAAACATTCTAATTTTCTGGGAATCATACTAGTTGAGCTTTAAAGTGGCTGACTTATAAGTGCCAAAAAGTAGTAAGTATTATTGTAGATTATAATCTCAGAGCTATATGATCTAGAAGAGTCTTTATTTATCAATAGAGATTAGTGTGATGGTAGTACAGCAAAATGACTTTTGTGCTTTGCGCACTTATTCAATGGGTGACTCTGGGCAAGTTACTTAACTTCCACACATTGTAGTTTGCTTATCAATAAACAAGGATAGCAAAGTACTCAAATCAGGAGTTTTGAGATTTAAATGAAAGAACACATATAAAAATAGTCAAGATTTAAAAAAAATTTTTACCTAAATTATAAAGACATAAAGTATTTTAAACAATCAGCTGCCCTCAGCAAAAGTATTCCAAACCATTAAGCTAAAAGAAAGTAAAATATGTTTCTATAAATTTCTAATATGATGTTATAAATGTTATCTAGAAAATAAACTAAGAGAATTCACTTTATCCCTATTCTAATTAGCATGGTGCAAAGATAACATTTGTGACATCTGCACAATATGAAATTTTACAGAAATGACATATTGATATGAACCTAGCCATAGCCTTTTTTTCAGTTCTTACAATTACAATATTAAGAATAAACTGGCATACTGAGGCCAAAGAACAAAGCAAACAAACATACGCTGAAGATTAAACAAAGATTTATGAGCTTTAATTAATTGGCTAGAATACTTTCTAAAAATAGCATTAATCTCTAATCTTGATATATACCTCTAGGAGAAGTAAATTGTATTCCGAAACTTTAAAAGTAGATTCAGTCCAAGGAAGCTCATTTTATTTTGATAATCTTACCTGAAAAGAGATTTGTCAAACCCAGTGGGTCTGTGACTGGCTTATACCACTACTATACATCTTCACCTACCATATTCTTCTAATTGGAACTAATCCCTCTAATTTATTATACACCTAGCAGTAGCAAACAAAATGTTGAGACTAAATCATCCTCATTCCGTATGTACTTACAAGAAAATATATAGTCAAAAAAATAGAAACTTGGCTCGGCGCCTGTGGCTCAACGGGATAAGGCGCCAGCCACGTACACCTGAGCTGGCGGGTTCGAATCCAGCCCGGGGCCACCAATCAACAATGACGGCTGCAACCAAAAAATGGCTGGGTGTTGTGGTGGGCACCTGTAGTCCCAGCTACTTGGGAGGCGGAGGCAGGAGACTCGCTTGAGCCCAGGAATTGGAGGTTGCTGTGAGCTGGGATGCCACGGCACTCTCTCCAGGGTGAGAGGTTGAGGCTCTGTCTCAAAAAAAAAAAAAAAAAATAGAAACTCAAAGATTCTACAACTTTAAGAAAACTTTCTACAGCTAAATTAAAACTCTGTTTCAGCCAAGACCAGAAAATCTAAAGTTAATTTTTCAAAGGACTGACAGCCAAGAATGACATTAATTTCAAAACCAATATCAATATCCTCTGTCTAGCAACTTTTTCTTAGATAGAAAAATGGGCAGTGAACCTAAATGAGCTGTAGCAAACAAAAGAAACAGGATGTATCTACAAGTGCCAAAACATATTATAAAAATATAAAGAGGAGAAGGAAAAGGAGAAAAGAATGAAGGCTGCTCTCTTATTTTTATCAAAGAAGCTCTGCCTAGATAGATGATATAACCTGTGTTAGCAATTAATGACTAAATCGTGAAAGCCTACCTAACATTTTTTTATCTGGTAGGACTATAAACTATAGACCGGAGGTGGAGACCATTAAGAAGGCTTCTCATTTTTAAAAGGGTGTCTGATTATATCAATAAGTGACTTGTGATAAATAAGTTAAATCTCAATTTTTCATCTAAGATAGTAAATCATAAAAAAGAACTAATTACAAACCATTGATCCAGATTCATAAACATGTTAAATATTATCACTATCTCAATTAATGCATTCTAAGTCAAGTAAGATAGTTTCATGAAATTATAATATCATATTCCATAATTCCATAATTAAAAAACAAGAAAAATATTCCCCCTGTAATGACTGAAGATAGTCATTTCTTATAAGAGGAAGAAACCACAGAATGTCATATACATTTTACTAGAGGTAAGAATGTGTAATAGAAACTATCATGTAATAAGGATATCATAACTAACGTTCAGATGAGAACACAATCTTATAATTATAAAACAAAAAAAAATTAAAATTCTAAAGTGCAAGTTACTCAAAATATCCAGGGAACATTTTTATTTCAGGGTTACTTATGTGCATATAAATATACATATGTGTTTTAAGTGCTGTATATATATTATCTTTCTTATTAATTATGTAACACATAAGATAGTTAAAAAGAAATATTTATAATAGTTTTCTCATATTTAAAATACTATATGACTCGGGAAAAAAATTGGGGGTTGTAAAGGAAGATCAAGGGAATACAACTTCTTATAAAATCTGATCAAAATATGCAGTTTATTATTTTTCCTTTTTTGTTTTTAATAAAAGTCCTCCTATTGACAAAAAGAACAAACAGAAATCCTTAAGACCATGATCTTCCCACCAGTCATTGTAAACAAGAAAAAATGTTTTCCCAAAATACTGTAACTAAAACACCAATTTATTTAGAATGAGGAAAGAAAGAAAAAGAGACAGAGATTACTGTCTGTTTAACATTAAACATTTACCATTATCCTTACAGACTGATCTCAGAAAGATCCTGTAGAAACTAACACCTGAAATGTACTCATGTATTTCTAATTAGCATATGAAAAACATCCATAAAAAATTTAAACAAACAATATGCTGGAAACAATAATAATATAATCAAAGAATATATTATGTGTTGTACAACTGCATAAAACCTGCACTTTTGTCATCTTCCTATTATTATCTAATCCAGAAACCATTTTAGAGGCAATTTTTCTTGACCACCACCCATTTCCTATTGTGACATGATTCAACATCCAGTATCTTCAACCATTTTTAAAATGTTGGAGAATTTAAGACTTACTACCTAAATGAATGTGCAAAAATGTTACATAATTCAGTATTTCTATAACAGCTATTGCATCTGAAAATTAATAGCCAAATTCTGAAAAATATGCTGTCTCCTTAAAAACAAAAAATACCCCAAATTCCCTTAAATCTTCTCTTTAAAAATGATATGTGAAAAATAAATACCCACAAGATTAATTTACCCTTAAATTTACAGAAAATAGCAATATACAATATTTTAAACATTTCAAAAAGGCAGCATATTCTAAGTGTTACAGACTCTCCAGTTCTGGAATCATGCTGCAGTCATGAATAAACATATTCTTATAAAGTTCTCAGTATGTTTGGCCATATCAAGGGCATGGAGCTTGCATATTAGATTTGAAATGGATATACATTACCTCCAACCTTAGGACCACCTGCTGAACCAGGCTTCCTTGCACTGTTGACAGGATTTCCGGATGCTTTAGGTGCAGGAACCTTGAAGGCTGAAGCAGCTGATGACGGCCTATTTCCATCCACTGATTCTTCATCATCAAAGCTTTTATCTGCACGATGCATAGGAAAATGTATTTAAGAGAACTAAGCTTTGCTCCATTTTCTATAATACACAAAAATCAAAGAAAGCCATATATAACATCATTTTCTTTGGTAAGATATATAAAGTAAAGGACCTTTGAATAAGCATTTACATGTTGGCTAACATCATATAAAACAATCCTCTGTAATTTAAAATCAAAATGCAACATTATCATATTTCCTACACATAAATATTAAGCCAAAACATAAAACCAAATATATCAACACTAAGGGAGTAAAAAGCTTTTTTTTTTTTTTTTTTTTTTTTTTTGCTGCTCATACAAGCATTTTCTGCCAGCTCCTCCCATAGTGCATCTTCCAGCACGCCCTGCCTTATTCCTTATACCCAGACTCTGCAACTTACAATCACAGATCCGTTTGCAAATCAGTCGCCTCATTCCTCTGAAAGCTCTTAATTTCCCTCACCCTAGGACGCTCCCAATAGTTCACATGGCCAAATACAGTAAATTCGATACTAATCAAAGATTCTATCAAAAAAAGACAGAAACAACCACAGAACCACCACTGAGGTTTGTTCCGGCATTTTTCTTTCTCTTCCCTGCCCTAGGTGCTGTAACAGCCAATCAGCTACAAGGTGACATCATCTTATGGCAGCTACTGCGAGATGAAAGGTAAAAATTCTCCACGCATCTAAAAAATTCTCTATCCAGCTACAATCCCCATTCTAAATCTAAATTTCAATCCTATTTAATCTTCATGAAAATTTATATAAATAGAAAATAAGGTTTATGCAATATTCTGCTGGGTGCTTATTATTGCATCAGTAAAGCATGGACTATCACAGTGCTCATTACTGTGCAAATTAACTCTGCAATCTTAAAATCTGCTGTTTATGTAGGCCATAGAAATCAAACTAAATAATCCATTCTCGTAAATGACTATACAATATTCTACAAGGCTCCTTTATGAATAAAATGATCGTGCTGATTTCATCTCCTTATATACAAATGAAACACCTCCTAACGGCCTCCAAATAAAAAAATCAAAAGCAATATGCTATCAGCGTTTTATTCCTCAGAGACAATGGTTTTCTCTAGGATCCTGCACAAACCAACCATGATAAACAAGATGGGCGAGGCAAAGAAGCTTTACCACAGGCTTCAGATCAATATGCCAGAAATCCTTATTTTTCAATCTGCTTCCCTTACCTATAATCATCTAAAATGAAATCATCTCTGTAAAGGGATACTGTCAGTACAACCAAGTATATTTCAAAGAAAATACATCAAACTAATTTCAAGACAGTTTTATTTGCTGGAGGAAAAAAGAATCCAAATTCCATTTCAGCAAGTGTTTTTCTTAATACAAGTTATAGGAGAAACATATCTTCTAGTTAAAAAAAAAATTTTTTTTTTAGTGTAACACTATTAGGAAGCTGGTTTGGATAAATTAATGGGCTTAAAAACCTATGCTATACATAGATTCTCTGCTAAAAACACCAACACAATTGCAAATAAACTTTTTCCTCCACTATGTAAAAATACAGCTGAGACACAGTAGACACACAAATCTAGAAAAAGTTAGAAAGTGAAATACAGAGTAGCCAGCGGTTCCCATGGAAACAGTATTCTAGTCCCGGACACACACAAGAATTGAGAAGAGTAAATGTCCCTACCATTCGAAACAAACAAAAAAAACCTCATAATATTCTCAAAGCATTAGGAAATTAATTTTTAAACCTTTTAATTAAAATAGAGCAAAGTATACAGCTCATACAGTTCAATGCATTTTCACAAAATGAACATAGCAGTGTAACCAATATCCAGATCAATAAACAGATTATCACGACCATCCTGTAAACACCCTCAAGACTCCTAAAAGTAAGTATTTCCTACCAAAGCTAACTAGTCTTGAATTCTAACACCATAGTTGGTTTTGCCCATTTTTGAATCTTATCTATGAAAGGAATCACACAATATGTACTCTAATATCAAGCTTCTTTCACTTGACGTAAAAAGATGTTTGGAAGAGTCATTTTTTCATTGCTTGTATTAATATTCCTCTAGTGTATGAATGTACCACAACTTATTAATAATATACATCCTACTGTTGATAGACATTTGGGTTGCTGCCAGTTTAAGGTTATTATAAAATAGTGCTCCTCAGAGGTAAGCAAACAAAATTAAAGGTTTCTACGGATTTTGGCCTTATTGGGGAAGTACTAAGCAGAGTAATTCACTTTAGATTAAAATAAGTCAAAGATGTATATTGTAATACCTAGGGTAATGATCCTCAGATCAGCAACTGAGATCATCTGCAATGTGTTAAAAATGCAAATTGTTGGGTCCCAACCCAAACCTACTGGATCAGAAGCTCTGGATATACAGCCCAGCAATCTGTGTATTAGCAAGCCCTCCTATTGATTCTGATAAATTATCAAGTTTAAGAACCCTGGGGCAGAGGATGGTGGACCTCTTCAATAAAGGATCACACAGCAAATACTTCAGGCTTTGTAAACCATACACATATGGTTTTTCTGTGCAACTACTCATTTATGACATTGTAGCACCAAAACAACAATACAACAGTCCAAATACAAGTCTAAGCCCCAATTTTTAAAAACAGGTTGCTTACATGAGATATATTTTATACATAAAGTCTATAAAGGTTAGAGAAAGCTGGACCATGGCAATCAAAAAAAAGCTAGTTTAGCTATATTAATTTAAAATAAAACAGCTTGAAGAAGTTATTACTAGAAATAAAGGAGACATTTAATAATGACAAAGAGGCCAGTCCAACAGGAAAAAAATCAGAATCCTAAGTATTTATGCACCTAGCAACACAATTTCAAATACATAAAACAAAAATAGAAAAACTGCGTAGATGGGTGGATTACCTGAGCTCACAGGTTGGAGACCAGGTTGAGCCAGAGCAAGACCCCTTCTCTAAAAATAGCCAGGCATTGTGGTGGGTGCCTGTAGTCCCAGCTACTTTGGGAAACTGAAACAAGAGAATTGTTTGAGCCCAAGAGTTTGAGGTTGCTGTGAGCTATGACGCTAGAGCACTCTACTACTGAGGGCAACAATGTGAGACTCTGTTGTCCCCCCCCCCAAAAAAAAGAAAGAAAGAAAGACAAACTACAGAAAAAAAATAAATTTACAAACATAGAAAAGTAATAAATTTTTACCCTCCTCCTTCTCCAACATTATATCTTTGACTATAAGCTAAAAGATTTCATGAAACTTAATTCATCACTGGCCCTAAGATTTAATATAATTTATATAAAGGTTATAAATATTCTGAGCTTAATTTTTTTCTTAATAATGAAATGTCAGAATAAATCTCAATTATTTTCTTCCTAGCAGCAATCACTTCCTGAAATAATAGACACTGATCTTTTTAAGTGGATTGGATACTTCTTAAAGACAAGAGCCTTGTTTTGTTTGTGTTTGTCTAGGTAACTTAGAATAATCCAAGGATGACTGATTATCACAGCCAACTAATTTCTCCATTTCTCATCTTGTCTCCCAGAATTTATTCTCAATATAGCAATCTGAGTTGAACAAAGTCACATAATACCACTGTTCAAAATCCTCCATGAGTCCACAAGAAGGCCTCCCACGTCTCTTAGATACGCAGACACACAGGTCTTAGACATGTAGGTCTCTCCAACCTCATCTTCTGTTCAGTCAGCATCTTCATGTCTTTATTCATTTGTCATCTTCTCAATGAAGTTTTCTCTAGACGCTGAAATTGCAGAATTCCCAAAACCCTACTACTCTGACGTACCCACTCATCCCCCTGCTTTCTTTTTTCCCTAGCACATAGCAAAGCAATAAATATTTTACAACATAGTAAAACATGTAAGGATAACACAAGTACATTGGAACTTGTACTTGTTTGAAGTACAAACACTGAAGGCCTTGTGGGGCAAAGGGAACAGAATTCAAAACCCACATAAGATGCAGAATTTAACAGGAGACTCTTCCCACCAAAAGCTGATATAACACTCAACTCTAACCCCAAGGTTAAAGTGAATCCTAAGTAAGCCCTTATCTTCCTATAGCCAATTCTTTCTAAACTTTTCCCAAAAGAGCGAGTGAATCAAATAGAGTGCTTCATGAAGATCAACTGCTTTGAACAGTTCAGACATTCAAGACCTTAAACTCTGTGGGATCAGACTGGTAGAACTTCCAATCAATAGTGCAAATGCAGAATTTCCCTGGAAGATCTCTGGCCTCAAATTATTCCCACAAATAATTTTATAAAGATCACGAGGCACAATAGGAAACAAGACCATGAGCAAGAACAAAGAAAACAGACAAGAGAAAGGGAGCCACTTAAAGCCCTCACATTATCAAACACAGACTATAAAATACCTATGCTTGCTTATTAAGCAGGCTTAGAAATAACTCTGGGAATCAGAAAATTATAAAAAGTGACACAGATCTTTAAAATGACCGGACACGAGCATCTTCTATATCAATGAAAATATAAAAACTGAAATTTAAATTTAAGGGGCAGACATAACAGCAGATTATACACAGCTCAAGGGATTAGTGAACTGGAAGATAAATCCACAGACACTGTCTAGGATATATACAGTAGGTGCTCTAATATTTACCGAATAAACAAAAGAAGTATCAAACACAAAAAGCAAACCATAAATTATGATAATGTCAATACTTTTGTTTTCATTACAAAATTTCAAAAAGAGAATACTATGGTTGAATACAGAAACTGAATACATTAAAAAGTATTAGAAGTATTCTCACTTCTCGGCCTTTTGGCTAAGATCAAGTGTTAAAGATACCAGAGGACAGGCAGAAATAAGCAAGATGCAGAGGCAATCTATATAATGGAGATGGAAGAGAAGGAAAGAAAATGCAGAAGAGCAAGTGAAATAGAGAGATGGAGGACACGGAAATACAGGAGGAAGAGATGGAAAAAGAGGAGGAGGTGGAAGAGGGAAAAGAGATGGAAACAGAGGAGGAGGAAGTGGAAGAAGAGATGGAGAAGAAGAAATGGAAGGGAAGAGGAGGTAGAGGAGGAGCAGGAAGAGGAGATGTAAATAGAAAAGAGATTCAAAAAAGAGGAGGAAGGAGAGAACAGATGAAAACAGAGGAGGAAAAGGAGAGGACAAAAGGGGTAGGAAAAGGGAAATGGAAGGGAAAGGCAGAAAGAGGAGGTAAAAAAAAGATGACTTAGGAGTCATTTTGAAGTCAAAGATGACCTTCAAGTACAATTGGAAACTGTCCCCAGTCAGCACTGAGATACCACAGCCCCACAACCCAAACCTGCATGCTTGAAAGTCAAAAAGCTCTGAAAACTCAGATTTTTTTTTCTCTTTAAAACTCATTTGGTAGCAAACTCTGAACTGATCTGAACTCAGCTTATGACAAATCATGATATGAACTGACTCCAAGCTATTTATTATCTTTATTCAACTCAGTGTAAATTTGCACATGTTTAACTGCAAATATACTAATGTGTTTGATTATAGGGTTCTGCCCAAGGTCCAGTAGGAGCTGTTACATAATGTATTTGGTATGACTCTATTACTTTTCTAAATCTGACATACTCTGAATTCTAAAACACAACTGGTCCCCAAGGTTTCAGATAAAATTTTTTTGAATTTATATTACTTTAATCAAGCCCTGTCCCTTTTTTCCTTTTTCCCACTGAAGGAAAGCCATATATTCAATGGATTTTTAAACTTTCCACTTCACTTTTACAGGTACATGTATTCCAAACCCTGAAATTTCTGCTCTGAAAATTCACATAAAATATGAAGAATTGTGCCATCTTACACAGCAATAAAAGAACAAGCTAAAACTCTACCATGTCTCATGGAAAAGAATTCAATTTTGTGTAGATTCTCTTCAGGGAAGCAAACAGTTCAGTAAGAAAGACCTCCCAACACCAATGATTTTCTCTCTTTCTTTCCTTCCTTTCTTTTTTTTTGAGACAGAGTCTCACTTGGTCACCCTTGGTGGAGTGCCATGGCATCTTAGCTCACAGAAACCTCAAACTCCTGGGTGAAGTGATCCTCTTGCCCAAGTAGCTGAGACTACAGGCGCCTGCCACAAGGCCCAGCTACTTTTTAGAGACGGGGTCTCTTTCTGGCTCAGGATGGTCTCAAACATGTGAGCTCAGGCAATCCACCTGCCTTGGCCTTCCAAGTGCTGGGATTATAGGTGTGAGCCACCACACCTAGCCTAACACCAATGATTTTCATGCAAAAAATATACTTTGTTTTACATTAAGTTGTTTCTTATACTAAAGTTCCTCTTTTTACTTGAAGCTATATCCTTCCTTATTCTAATTAAAACAAGGAGCAACAGGACTTTGGATTTCTGACCTGTTTTACACACTTTCACATTCATCAGTAACGATGGTCATATCTGACAGATAAATTTCCAACTGAGATTAGGAAACAATAATCCCTGTAAACTTTTATATCATAACATCCTGGAAAACTCAAACAAATTTTTATTGTCTACTCTCCCCATAGTGTGTTTTACAATAGCCCCTTGGCTTTTCTCTAACCTCATAGGTCACTCTAAATCTCTTCTGTTGGCGGTTCCTCCTTTACCCAATAACTTAATGTTGAATATCCTTCTTTCAAGACCACATACTTTCTAAATAGCCTCATCCATTATCAATGGTTTTTAATGCCTTCTATATGCTGACATCTCCTAAATGTTTGTCTCTAGCCTAGACCATCTCTGAGTTACAGGTCTATATAATCAACTGCTTTACTAGACATCTTCTGGGGGTATCTCAAAGGCATCTCTAATTTGATATAGATACAAAACAGCAACACTGTATCTAAGTGTGCTTTCCATAAATTCTCTCCCATTCTAGTAAAGGACCATCTATTCAGTTGCTCAAGCTCATTATACAGGAGCTCCATCCCAAGTTCTCCTTTCTTCTATAAAGATCATTTACCAACATTTATTCTGTATAATTCCAAATTATATTTTAAAACCTCTATTTTTCTTTACCTCCTCTCCTAATCTAAGACCAGTATCATCTCTGTCTATATTATAATAGCCTCTTTACTATCTCCTTGCTTATATTCTTGACCTCCTTCCAAATCAGAAAATAGAGAATGTAACCCTCTAAAAGAGTAATTTGAATCAATAGTTGCTGAAACTATTAAATGAACGGCTAATGGGAAACTTTAAAAAGAATGAATCAGGGACGGCGCCTGTGGCTCAAAGGAGTAGGGCGTCAGCCCCATATGCCAGAGGTGGTGGGTTCAAGCCTAGCCCTGGCCAAAAATTGCAAAAAAAAAAAAAAAGAATGAATCAGGCTGACAACACTTAAACCCATTGTTCAATATTAGTATCACAAAGAAAGACCATCAGACACTGTACCTTCTGACAGAAATCCAAAATATACTGCGTCAGGTATCACCTAAGAAAAATGTGTACCAACCTCTCTGCCCTAAATTGGACTTAATTCTTTTTTTTTTTTTTAGAGACAGAATCTGTGTCTGTCATCCGACTAGAGTTCAGTGGTATCATCACACCTGGCTGCAACTTCCAACTCTTGTGTTCAAGCAATTCCCCTGCATGGCTTATTTTTTCTATTTTTAGTAGAGACAGGGGTCTAGCTTCTGTGCAGGCTGTTCTCAAACTTGGGGGCTCAAGCAATTCTCCTGCCTTGGCCTCCCAGAGTACCAGGATTACAGACATGAGCCACTGTACCCAGCCACAGATCCAATTCTGATCAAGACATTAGAAGAACTTGCAATCTTCTGGAAATACAGAAGATAAAGAAACATTAAAAAACAAAAACACAAAAGCATCATGGCAATGCAATCAACAAAATCTAGTGTGTGTGAAAACTTTACTAATCAGATGTTTTTTCTTCAACTATTAAATGGTAAGAGGAAAAAAAATGAGAGATAAACACTATAGATTAATAGAGCCGTAAGAAGTAGATCAATCGGCTCGGCGCCTGTGGCTCAAAGGGCTAAGACGCCAGCCATGTACACCTGAGCTGGCGGGTTTGAATCCAGCCCTGGCCCACCAAACAACAATGACGGCTGCAACCAAAAAATGGCCAGGCGTTGTGGTGGGCGCCTGTAGTCCCAGTTACTTGGGAGGCGGAGGCAGGAGACTCGCTTGAGCCCAGGAATTGGAGGTTGCTGTGAGCTGTGATGCTACAGCACTCTATCCAGGGTGACAGCTTGAGGCTCTGTCTCAAAAAAAAAAAAAAGAAGTAGATCAATCAACTGCAATGCTTAAACCCTAATTCAAAAATAAACTATAAAAAGATATTTATGAAATAATTGAAGAAATCTGAACACAGAATATTTGATATTGTAGGTTAAATTTTTAGGTGTGAAAATGGTACTGCGACTATCTTTTAAAAAGACACATTATTTTATATGTGTATGAGTACATGCACACACAGTGTGGACACAAATTTCACTACAGTAGGATAGTGGGGCTAGGGGAAGATACGGTTGGGATATAAAGACTGGCTTCACACTGGTAATTTTCTGAAGCTGGATGTTAAGTAGTAATGGACAGTCATTACAATATTCTCTATTGAGAGTACTTTTGAAATTTTTTCATTAAACATATAAAATAATTTGGATCACTTTACTCCCTTGCTTAAAACTCTGCAATGGAACCCTAACAAAATAAGAAACACTGTAAGGGCAAAGAAAAAAGATGAGGGCAGAGTATGTAAAATCAGCACCCGAAAGACTGCAACAAATTCTTAAAAGATATAAATAAAAATGAATGAGGACGGCACCCGTGGCTCATCAAGTAGGGTGCTGGCCCCATATACCGAAGGTGGCGGGTTCAAACCCGGCCTTGGCCAAACTGCAAAACAGAAAAATAGCCAGGCGTTGTGGCGGGCGCTTGTAGTCCCACCTACTTGGGAGGCTGAGGCAAGAGAATCGCCTAAGCCCAGGAGTTGGACATTGCTATGAGCTGTGTGACGCCACGGCACTCTACCGAGGGCGATAAAGTGAGACTCTCTCTCTACAAAAAAAAATAAATAAATAAAAATAAAAATGAATGAAAGGCTACTGAAGAATAGTAACACCACAACAAAACTGCAATTACAATTCTTAGTGGCTGACTCAAACAGCAGAGAACTGATCTACCTTGAAGAATGACAGAGAAGTGACAATTTCTAAGCCAAAAGGTACAGTAGTGAGTACAAGGAATAACTGAAAATCTGTGGAATTCCAACTCAGGGAGCTCAACATTTTGCTCACAAGTGTGCACAGGCATGCTTGCATGTATACACATTCACACGCATGCACACACAGGATTTTGAGAAAATGGCACCACCAAAAAAGAAAAAAGCCAAGTTCTTAGAACCATTTAAACTTTTGTTTGCCAAAATTTAATGAAAGGATTGAGTGATAAAGTCAAAGATATCTCCCAGAATACAGAATAAAAGGGAAAGATATAAAACTTGAGAGAGAACATAAAGATAAAAGATAGTGAATTGAACCACACTGTTTAATGTCTAAATAACAATTATTTTAAGGAGAAACTAAAACTAATGAAGGGGGAAAACTTTACCTTCATAAGTAAAAAAAAAAAAAAAAACAGTAAAAATTTAAAATTTCTTCAATCTAAACTAAAATGAAAAATTTCAGTAAAATTATTAGAAATTGAAAATTCCAGTGCACCAAACAATGGCTAAATTTTAATACTGATACAGAGATGCTCTGTTCTTAGCAGCATGGCTAACAGTTTATATTTTATTTATGTAACATTTAATAAAACCCAGGAAATTTGATAAGATCTCTTAAAATACCTAGGTAGATATAATTGACTAAATAAAAGTATATTTGAAGACTTTAACCGTTTCCTTTAAAGAGGTCCTTTAAAAATTTAAGACTTCCAACAGAGTCTGATGAAGTAGAGAAACAATCACAATTGAAACTTGTATTTGTTATTAATAAAATTAAATAATATATGCCATAATAACCATAATATCCATAATAATATATGCCATAATAATCATAATATCAAACTAAGTAACAACTGAGGCTCAGAATAAACTTTATTTAGAGTCTTTATAAAACCTAGTCATTTCAGATACTTAAATTTTCACAATAGCTTTTAAGATCATCAACTGTGCTATTCTACAAGAACAAGGAAAAGATGTAAATCTCTTCTTGGAGATTCAATTTAATAAGCAAACATCAGGTTTGAGGATATGTTATACTACTGGTGCTTAACACCTCACATTCCAATGAGTAAATGAGAATGCCTCAGGAAGGCTACTATTTATTCAAAGGTATGGCATAGGTGCCTAGACGCCTTCATATGGATGGACCTAAACCACAGGATGGTTGTCCAAGGCCTTCAATGGCTATAGCAGGAAGGAACCATAGGGTCGCTTTATGTTAGTCACTGGCTATATCATGTTAGTGCCCATGACTTAATGCCTAGCCTTTGTCCCTCGAAATTTACTTTTTCTCTTTATAGAATTTTTTCCCCCACATCAATGTTCCTAAAAGAAATGTTTGGCCTTTCAGCTAGAGAGTTAATTGGTTGCTTTCTTCCAGTTATTTAAATCACCAAATCTTAACATATCACAAAAAAGTTAAGAGTATGGAAGAAGAGTGATTTGACATTAATTTTTTGCAACTGCTCCATAACCCCCAAATCAATAATTACATGTCAGTTTGGGGTGGTTCCAGAAGGTTGATCTCTAGAAAACCGTGGTTGTGTCATTACTCATATATATTTCTAAAAGAATCATTTTTGGAATAGTAGATTGTGTTAAAATGTTAAAAGTTTAGAAACTGTCTATTTACAACAAAACCTTATTTCTTACCAGCCACTCTGCAGCATAACAATAAAAGGCCAAATTCCTCTTGCAAGCTTTTGAGGCAGATTATGGGGTTCAGCACTACATAATAATCCTACAGGTTTTTAACTGTATCTGGTGTGACTGCCCAAAGGCACTATACAACTATCTGACTTCTTGGTTTTAAAATCTTAAGTAAGGAAGAAGACAACTAAATTGAAAATCACCCCAAAGCCACCAAGTAAACAACTTTAAGCGATAGGCATTAGAGTGCTTCACAAATCTAAGTCTGCCTAGAAATAAAACTGCTAACAAATTCTTTCATATAATCTTGAAGTTAAGCTTATACAACATAGTCAATAGATCATAGACTAATAACTGGAATATACAAAAACAACTGTAAATGAACAACACAAAAGGTCAAACAACCAAAAAGTTGGCTATGGATGCCAAAAGGCAATCCAAAGAAAAGGAAATATAAATCACCAAGGATATGAAGATCGTCAAACCTTATCAGAAAGCACAGATATTAAGGCTAAGATATTTTTCACCAAACTGATAGGCAAAATTTCAAAAGATAAAAAATAACAAGAATGTAGGATAGCAGGAACTACTGGTGGGACTGGAAGTGGTAAAGCCCCTTTTGGAGCAAATAAGCTATGGCTAACATAATTTAAAATAAACAAAAACTTTGATTCAGAATTCTACTTCCAGACTATTTTAAGAAACATATACAGGTATGAATACAAACATACACATATATGGTTTGTACAATAGTGTTTCAGAATCATTTAGAAAAATTATATACGGTAAATGATCTAAAATTCCCTAAAAGACAAAATGATTACAATATATCCTTACCATGCAACAGTTTAAACCAATGATCCAAAGTAATATGTGGTGGCATTACAAAAATCTCCATGCCCTATTGAGTAGACATGGAAATGGCAAAAATACATTTGGAATGATATCATTTATCAAAACAAAGCCATTCATTTTGATATTTAATATGCATGTAATGGCACGGTAAAAGGTAGGAAAAGACACACTTCACGTTAATAAAAAGTGTTTGCCTCTGTTTACACCTAAGTTTGGAGGTAGTTCTGAAGAGATTTTTGCTTTATCTTCATTGTCTGAATTTTGAAAAGGAGACGATATTTGTATATGAAGTTCATAAATAAAAGAAAAAATAAATGACATAGGTTAGAAACAATATAATCCATTGGTTATACATGTTCATGATTCTGGTGTGATATATGTGTGCTGTATGTGAGAGAGACTACATGTAATGTTATGTTAGAGAATACATATCAAACTCTTAAGAACTAGATAGACCTCCCAAGATAACCTGCTATTATATATGTATCTTTATTGTTTATCTTTTATATAGGTCTATTATTTTAATCTAACAAAGGTATTTCTATTTTTAAAAAGATAATTAAATGGAAGGTTATACTCTGAGTTTTATAAAAGTTCTTACTTTGATTTAAAAAAAAAATCAATATATATCTAAATAGTCCAAACGTATTTATGTATTATTTGAAAAGCAAAAAAAGAAAAACTAAATAAATGTACAATGATAACCACTGAACCTAAAATGTTTAAGAAAGAAAAGAAAACTTGGATATGGCCCCAAAGCAAATGCAACATTTAAGAGTTACCTGCAAATTTAGAGGTTTTTTTTTTTTTTTTTTAAGAAAAAGAAAAGAAAGAAAGGAACTTGGCAATTAAGTATATAAGAACTTAATTTGTCAATCCTGATATCTTTTGCCTTGAAGACCAGTAGTTAAAATTTCATTTTCATTTATTTCTATAAGTCATATAAAACAGGTGAATTCCTGGAATAAATCATAACAATATGCCAAATTCATCACCACATTTCCATTTAAATGTACATAACGGTTTAACTGATGGTACCAAATATTAACATTTTGGTGAGGTGGTACCCTATTCCTCATAGCCCCAAGGGAAATTATTCCTAAAAGAGAAGTCGTCATTATACATATAATCAGAGGAAGGCTAAAGCTGTTAGAGTTAAAACTTCCAAATACTGACCCGTCTTCCTTAAGAACTTTGGAAAAAAACATGCAAAACATTTTTGAGGAACCTCAAATTCCCCTTCATATGTAACTCTAATGTTGATGCCATTACAAAAGTATACCTCTTAGCATCTTAACAAAAGGTTTAATAATGAAAAAAAGCTCAAGTATTAAGTATTATAAAGGATAATACCAAATGTACATTTGAGACTTCTGTGCTTTGATCTGGGAAATATCTCAGCAAGTCTCAGTTTCTTACTCTGTGAAATGAAAATACCAAAATACTCTGTATACTTCACAGAGTTATTTGTACCTGAGGAGTTAATATAAATTAAGTATATGTAGAGCTTTAAAAAACTATAAAGCACTACAGAAAAATGTGTTTTTAAAATTATCCTTGCCAAAATAAAACACTGGCAAAACCTATTTTTAATCAAATTATACCCTGAATAGAATTTTTAAAAGGCTAAATGTTTTCCAGAGAATTGTTTATTAGGTACACTAACAAATCACATGCATATTAACTAAAATAGTATACACAGCAAGCCATTTTGCTTCTTCAAATATTTTATTACCACAGAATTCTACTTGTGTCAAATACAACAGGAAAGATGTCAAGCAAGCTAGCCAAACAAACCTTCCTGCCAAGATCTGTCATTCCTCTAAAGGCCATGTTCTCCCTTCAAAGCATTTGCAAATATTCCATGTTTCTTCCAATGTATCTTCATATCCACCACTGAAGACTGAAAGCTTTCTTGGGTTGCAAGGTAAATTGTCACCTTATGTTTGCCAGATCTCAAACAGACACAGCAAGTGGAAAAAAGACACCAAATGACAAGTACACACATGCATAAATGCACACACAAATGTACACACACAAAAACACAAAGTGTCCTTCATTCTTTAGGGAGAAATTTACACAGCAAATGATCGTCACCTTAAAAGGAAGTACAAAACGTAAGCAAAACAAGAAAAATATATCTTACCATCTCCCATAGCCATTCAGATGGTCCAGGGAGCTCTCTTATTATCAAGAGGTCAAACAGCACAGCAAATAAGTACAGCTCAATGCCTGCGCCACTGGGTTCGGCCTGCAGCCTGCAGACACCCGGAGCACTGTGTGACCCAGGCCGCGCTGCAGCTCTGCACCGCAATAGCCAACAGCTGCTACTCCACTTCAAAATAAAAGTCTGGGGTCTTGCCGAAAACCCTCATTTATTTAGGAGAGCCTAGGAGGGCTTGACCAAGATTATTCTTTAACTGGACATAAACCGATGGATACAGGTGAGATGTTTTTCCTTGTATTAGCTGCTTGAAATTTAATCTAAGAAAAGCTCTGGGAGCCAATAAATGTCATCCCGCTGGGGGACTTTTAATGCAATCATCAAAACACAAGGCATGTGTTCAGCAATCATTTTCTGCTTCCCTAAAGATATCCATGTAATCAGTAGCAATCACATGATCTGATGGATTAACTGATTTGCACCTTTTAAAACAGGTTTTCATCCCTTTGTCTTTACCTTTTAATATTTACAACAGAAGATTGCTAGAAGTGCACCAACAGGAATAGCCCAGTTTCCATGATTAACTGCTCTCATTATGCAGGAAGCATTTCTGGCTGCCGTAAACAAATCACGTCAAAGGCAGCCCATCAAAGGCTGCTCTGTGTGTGGACAGCAGGGCCACACGGAACAAAGCTTGCTTCTGGTGGAGGAGAGAGAACCTAGCCAGTGCGCAGCTGCAGGGACGCAGAGCACCCTCTATCCAAGCTGCACAACCATCAGCACATTGTTAAGCTCTGAGAAGGCCCTGAGGCTCATAGTCACAAACAAACAGATTTTAAAATGAACTTAAGAGCTGCTTTGCTTTTCACCAAAGGATATGTTATAAAAATATTCAAAACTAGACTGGAAATTACCTTATTGACCCAGAGAAGCCAAATATCAAGCTAATTTCAAAGCCTAATTTCCAAGCTTTATTTTACTGCCATCCTCCAAGAACAATTCTATTCTGACCAACTGTTTCAAACAGAGAAGCTGGAAAATAACTGTATAACAATTACATCACCAAGTGTGTGTCCTGCACACACACTGGACAAATGAGAATTGTGCATAGTGTTTTCCCACTATGTAAAAGAGAAAAAAGTAGAAGAGAAAAAAACTTGCAGTCATAACCACCAACACAGTTAGTGTTTACATCTTGGTTAGGGTAGCAGACTGTCTAGAAAGCTCCAAGATGACACCAGACCCTGTCATAATCACAGGGGGCCTCCAACTTTCAGTCTTTTCTTTCCTCTAGGGCTGGTGTTCCCTCCTTTCAGTCATAGTCTGACCAATTTGAAATCTACTTTTCTTCTAATAGCACAGCTAATTCGACTGCATTTAGGGACTTTGCCAAACTTACTCTTGCAATATAAGAATTAAAGTCAAGTTTTAAAAACCCTTAAGACAAAAAAAAAAAGTGTATGTATTTCACACTATTCCTAAACCAAACGATATACTCCAAACTCTGATGATATAATTTGCTTATTGTTCTAAACTACTGCTTCAGAAAATCTAGTCAAAGAATTCAATGAGAACTTAAAATGAGTGTATATCTGGCAATTACAAGAAAAATCAGAGACAAAAGTATGATACATAGAAGTTATCAGGAAGTGCATAAAAGGAGATGAGGTAGAATAAAGAGAAAAAAATACAGAAACAGACTATTTCTCTTAACATAAATGTGAAAAATGTGTTAGACAATGTTATTTCCACTTACCATGTTTCAGTCTAGCCTAAAACCCATTAGGGGCTTCCTATTCCTACAAGTCCATCAAAACTCCTCCCATGGCCTAAAAGGGCCAGGTGTTATGGTTCCTGTTCACTTCTCTAACTACATTTCACACAGGGTCTCCCGTTCAATGGACTCCCAGCATCACTGAGCTTCAGGCGGCTCTGACCTCCCTTCTTGGTATATTCAAATATACCAAGCTCTTTTCCATTCTTGGGCTTTTATGGTCTCTATTTTCTCTGCCCATGTTTTCCTACTATTGATCCCATGAGCGGCTCAATCTCATTTATCAGGTCTCAATTCAATATGTCCCATTTCAGAGAGGATCATTCCACTGTTCCATCTAAAGAGAGGCATCACTGAGTTACCTTCGCAATGCATTATTTTCTCCACTTACTGATTAAGTCAGATGAAAAGTTTTAGCTATAATGGGTCTGAAAAAGTTATAACACCTTTACAACAAATCCTGTGGCTTTCTGTTGTCTCTATTTAGTAAAATTCCTTTTTAATCAAAAAACACTCTTCTAAATCACTATACTATAATATGATGTGTGATGTTTCATTATTATGTTTTCAGGTAAAGATGCACTAAAAAATTTTATTTACCATAATAGTTTCTGGTCATACCAGGTGGAACAATTTTGAATTGTATGCCGTGTTTGTATGAACCCAAAACAATGTGCTTTACACAAGTACACCAAGTAAGAGAGAGAAGAGGTGATATCTTTAATGGCTCTGTAGTCTATTGTGTGCATGAACTATTTCCATAAGTTTTCATGCTGAGCCTTTACTTTGCCCTAAAATGTTTTCCTGTTCTATAACTTTATTTTACAGTTTTAGTTTGAGTGCATGATAAAAATGAATCAACAAAGGGCTGAAAATTTTGAGCAAAAAAATTATAAAGAAATAAAAAAGGAGCTGAATTAACCTTTATTACTTTATGTACAAACTATTTTCCTTCATCAAATTGTTACAACAATTTGTTTTCAGTATTCAACTGTTAGATTTTTCTCTTGTGAAAATTATTCAAGAATCATGGGTTAGAATGAAATATATCATAATTTTTCTCATTAATACTAGTGAAAATATAGCTGGGCATTGGGTAGGCACCTGTAGTCCCAGCTACTAGGGAGGCTGAAGCAAAAGGATGGCTTGAGCCCAAGAGTTTGAAGTTGCTGTGAGCTACAACACCACAGCACTTTACCAACGGTGACAAAGTGAGAATCTGTCTCAATAAAAATTAAAAAAAAAAAAAATTAGTGAAAATAATTTTCTGATTTAATAGTCTTTCATTTAGCACCAAGGTTTTTAAGTATAATTTAAATTCATTAAACAAAGCATAGTTATATTTCCTCCATTACTAAATTACTCACATTGTATATTCATTTGCTTACTTTTTTATGCTCTATCTCCCTCACTAGATTATAGGATCCTCAAGGGGCAGAAATTTTTGTCTTTCTGTTGTGACATGGTCTAATTTACATTTTAGGAAGATCACACTGATTTCAGGATAGCAAATGATTCCACAGGGCAAACAAGGACCAGAGTCAACTGCAGTGGTCTAGGTAAAAGCTAAAGGAGACTTCGAGTAGGATATTAGCAGTGGAGATGGAAAAAATAAACAAATTTGGGATATGTTAGTATTTTAGAGGTAAAAATGATCGATCAGTTAGAATGGGGAATCAAGTCAGGTTCCTAGCTTGAGCTGATGTTGGTGTCATTGATTGAAATGGCTACGAGAGGACGGGATTTGATGGGCGAGAAGAGACATTAAGGTTTCACTTTGGGGTATGTTAAACGTGAAATGCCTAATAGGCATCCAAATGGAAATGTCATCCAGGCCACAAACTACCAAGTCTAGCGCACAAATTAGAGATAAATGACAGCTAGAACTATACACTAGGGAGTCATTAGCAAATTTGCTATCATTTAAATGCTTTGTAAAATTTGATCATCAGTATTATGTAAATAAAGGCATATTTAGCTACAATTTCCCATTTTCCTTATGTATGGTGACTTTATGGTGACTTCTGGGACTTTGTGTACTATCATCAAAAATATGATCAATTTCTATACCCCAATGTATTATTACACTGAAGACTTTAACTTTCACATTTGACCATGCTTACAATATTCAGGTCACAATCTTTAATACAAACAAACTTGGCATACTCCCTCCAAGAAAAATAAATGCCAGAGACTAACTCCAAACCTCCCTGTTTATGGAGAGATAAACAAGAGAAAAAGAATAGGGAACTAAAAGAACAGAGAAGAGAAAAGCTTCTATTTTGAAGGTAACAGAAAATATGTCACAAAATATAAGTATGTAACAGTGGTTTCAAAATAAACCACATCCAAACAATGAATACTTTACATCTGATGGAAGGAATTATATTTTTTTTCCTTAAAGTTGTAACTACTTAGTTTGGAATGCACAAATGAGCATGTTATGAAAACATACAAGTCTCAGTTCAAGGAATTTTAACAACTCTCCTTCTTCCTGCTTTTTCTTATTTCTATAAAAATGGGCAGAGGTAACTGCTAGAAAAATAAGGATGAAGTACTTAAAACACCTTCTATTCAGAGATGATAAGTGAGAAACATCTAGCAGTCAAGGTGAGGACTGGTTGCATAATTTATATTTCTGGAACTAAGTTTAGATTAGAGTAGACACAAGATAACACTAAATTGTCATTCCATCTGACTTCCTGCCACATAGCAAAGATCAGTATTAATTTAACCCAGAGAAATTTAACTAAATTACATTAGCAACTAGTTTTCCTATTATTTGGCTATTAACTCATATACCAAATTTTTTTCCAACATCATTTATACTGCCAAGCTAACCATATTATTTTTAACATGAAGCTACATCCCTAGAAGGAAAATATCACCAATATTATCTTTGGAAATAGAATGTATCTTCACATATGTGACTAATCAATTTTTAAAGAATAAAGTCAAGGTAAATGCTACCCAATATAACTAAATATAATTTATCAACTTTACAAAAAGGAGAAAAATCACAAAATCAAATAAACACCAGACAGTAGCTCAAAACCTCCTTGAATTCCAACTTGGTCTTATTCTACCTAAGAAGCCAAAGAGGACTATGCTAGTGAAATTCCTACATAAGTATCCCCTCATCGGTATCATCAGTGATAGCAGGCACACAGGGATAATAAATCCCATTAACTATAATTTCTACTAACAACAATTAAGTAAAACAAGTACTCTGGATATAAAAACACATTTTATGAATGGAACATGAAGGACAAGATGTCATCATACCTGCAGCCTAGAAGATACAATAAAAAGGCCAAAGAACAATATCACTCTACACAACTGACCCCTTATTAAATTCTCATCCACTCCAAAAGAGTCATAGGACCAGTGATAATCAACAGAAATTAAAGATTTTGTTATTATATTCCAACTGAGTTTTCAAGCCACAAAATCAATTCTTCTGAATTGATATAAGAGTACACTTGAAAACAAAGTGTAATGTTTAAACCTTGCTAAAATCTTAGAAATGTCTGGGAGCTGGAATAGTTTAATTATTCTTACCTTTGCAGACACTCAAAATCATACCGCCTGAACTTTGCACTTCATCAAATTTTGCAAATATCATTTCTAATCTGGAAATAAAGAATAAATTGCATTTGTTTGTTTTACATATAGATTAAATAGAAACAATTTCCTTCATCATTTCCCTCAGAAAAAAAGTTATAGGAATTCAGCAAGTTTTCTATACAACATGATTTTACAATTAACTCATTTACTAAATGGTGACACAAACTCATCTCTCTTGAGTTGAGAAAAGAAGTCAAATTCAGGTAGGACTCTATATACTTGCAGATACGTTTATGAAAAAGGCAGCTTTCAGACAAAATAGTTTAACAAGTTTCATCATAAAATTATTTCACTGGCCAGGCACAGTGGCTCATACCTGTAATCCTAGCACTCTGGGAGGCTGAGACAGATAGATTGCTTGAGCTCAGAAGTTTGAGACTAGCCTGAGCAATAATATGACCCTGCCCCTACCAAAAATTGAAAAAACTAGCTGGGTGTAGTTGCACATGCCGGTAGTCCCACCTACTTGGGAGGCTGTGGCAAAAGGACAGCTTTAGCCCAAGAGTTTGAGGTTGCTGTGAGCTATAATGCCATGGCACTCTACCCAGCGTGGCAGAGTGAGACTCTGTCTTAAAAAATTAATTAATGAAATATATATATATATATTTCTCCAAAGCCATCAAAAATATTCTTACAATTTTATAATAAATCCACTCAGTCATGAATATATCTTTAAAAAGTACATAAAAATCATGCTAAGGAAACCAAAGGCAAACTTAAAAACAATGAAATATAAAATATGAAAAAACTAAAGAGATGCTGGTAAGACTGATAATCTGATGCTTTTCCTATAAACATGAAAATACATAGTATTTTCATATAATAGCACTTCCTCTGGCACTTCTAATTTTATATTCAGCATAATTACTTTCTACACTTCAGCTATCACTTTTTTTTTAGTTAAAAACATGTTTCTTATTTCAAAAGCAAAGTATACTCATTATAAAAGTAAATTAGGATATATAAATAGAAAGAGAAAAAAAAACAAACCACAATCTCACCATCCAGAGAATTTATTTAACTGTATCCTTTCTTTTTTTTTTTTATATAGAGGCAGAGTCTCACTTTATTGCTCTTGGTAGCATGCCGTGGCATCACACAGCTCACAGTAACCACCAGTTCCTGGGCTTAGGCGATTCTCTGGCCTCAGCCTCCCAAGTAGCTAGGACTACAGGCACCCACACAATGCTCTGCTATTTTTTTGTTGTAATTTGGCCGGGGCCAGGTTTGAACCCGCCACCCTCGGTAAATGGGGCCGGTGCCCTACCCACTGGGCCATAGGCGCCACCCAACTATATCCTTTCTGATGCTTTTATATCCATATAAAAATTTTCATCAGAATGAAGTGAGATCATGGTGACAGCACTTTTTAAGTTTTTCTTTCACTTTCCAATGTATCATGCTATTATTTATTCTGAAATTCATGACTTCAAGATTTGGGGAAGGGAAGAAAAGTCACCGTAATACTGTCAAATGACTTACCCTTGTATAACTATCATAATTCATTTCCTAAAATCTTACTCAAGCCGTGGCCCACATCCTTGTATTTCTTACTAATAAATTGAGAGTACAGATACTTTTTGAAATGTCATTGGTTTATTTCAGTAAGAAATAACTAAGATGTTTTTAGTTGAAACGTAGGGATTCATTACAAAGGAATTTCTAAACCTCAACCTCACCACCTAATCCCATCAAGTACAACAAATACAACTATTTACATATCTGAAAGCACTTCAGTTGAAAGACACAAGTCCCTTTATAACCATCAGCATCTTCCAGAGGGTTGAGCAGACATCAGGCAGATTGCCCAGAAACAAGAGGGGGATATGAGATGGAAGAGATCACTAAAATTAGAAGCTGGAACCTCAGACTGAAGTCCAGACAGCCTAGAAACCAAAGAGAGGATTTAGGAGCTATTTAAGAAAAAAGAAAAACAAGACATTAAAAAGTAAGAGATTAACACTTAGCTATTGATTAAGAAAACAGGACTAGGAAATTTAGGACAGAAAACTCGGAGAGAGAAGAGGGTTTGCAGGGGAATTAAGATAAAACATGGAGCAAGGAATGAAGATGCAGGCAGCTTTAGTGGAAGAGCGGTCAAATGAAATAGTAGACAAAGATAACAGAAATACAGGAAAGAAAAGAGGAAGGGAGAAGAGAAAAGAGGGGGGAAAGGCATACAAGGGGAAGGGGAGAGGAGAAAGAAAAAAGGGTCAGAGTAGACACTATCACTCAAAGGATTTTAAAGATTGGAGAAGGCTGGAAAGACAGAGGACGATGCTTAACTCACACCATTCATCTTGCTGCCAGGTCTCACTTTATGACTGTCCTAGTCTCTTCTCAGTCTCCTTTTCTTTCAAATGCTTCTCACTTTACCAGTTTTCATATGAAATTCACATTTAACTTTTATTTAATATTTATTGAAAATATTTCAGCCCCCTATCCAAACTTTATAAGAGATAACTATATACCTTATCTTTAAAGTAAACTGCCCCCCAAAACACAAGCTCAGTATTATTTTCTTTCTATGTGACCCTTAGTGGATCCCTCCAATTCTGTCATTAAACTCTCTACACCTTTGTTATAAAAACAAACTTATTCTTAACAGAGGATTATTACACATAAAATCTGGTGAAAAGGGAAAACTTCTAAGAGCAGAAAGAAGAGTCTAGGATCTTTTAAGAAATTAAGGGGAAAAATTAGGAAATTTAATGAAAGAAAAATAAAACAGAGCTTGGACTGGTCAAAAGATTATAAACACAGTTTACTAAATGTATGAAGCTCTAGGAAGTTTCTAACACATAGGGTAAGGAGGACAGAAATGGAAAAACAACCTAACCAAAGTCCATACTTAAAAAGTTTAGAGTAAAAGCAATAAATCAGAAGTACTATATAAAAGATACAATTAGATTATCTCAGAGCTTATCTTTTAAAAACAATATTGAGATTGAATTCACATACCATGCAATTTATCTCTTTAAAATTTAAAATTCAATGGTTTTTAGTATATCCACAGAGTTGTGCAACCATAATGTTTTCACCACCCCCCAAAACCACATGCTCATTAGCAGTCATTCCTCATTTCTCCTGATCTCCTTAGTCCTGGGCAACCACTAATCTACTTCCTGTCTCTATAGACCAGGGTTCTCAACCTGTGGTTTGTGACCCACAGGAACTGTATTAAAGGGCCATGGCATTAGGAAGGTGAGAACCACTGCTATAGACCATTATGTAGCCTCTGAGTTACCATATCTATCCATTTCATATAAATGGAATCATAAAATATATGTCCTTTTGTGGCTATTTATAAGGTTTTCAAGATTCATGTTATATTTTAATTATGTATCAGTCATCCCTGTTTATGACTGAATAATATTCTATTATATGGATATAGCACATTTTTTTAATCTACTCATCAGATGATGGACATAAGTGGATATAGGGTGTTTTCACTTTGGGGCTATTACAAATAATGTTGTTATGAACACCTGTGGATTCACAGGTTTTTCTGAGAAATAGGTTTTCATACCTCTTGGATATATAGCTAGGAGATGAGATACTAGGTCATAAGACAATTCTATGTCTAACATTTTGAAGAATTACAACTTGTTTTCCAAAGTTGCTGTACCATTTGACATTCCTACCCGCAATGTATGAGGGTTCCAATTGCTCTACATCCTCAACACTTGTTATTGTATGTCTTCCAACTTTAGTCATCCTGGAATATAAAGTAGTATCTCGTGGTAGTTTTGATCTATATTTACCTAACGGCTAAATGATGTTAGGTATCTTTTCATGTGCTTATGGAGATCTGTATGTTCTCTTTGAAGAAATTCAAATTCATTTCTTATATTTTAAATTAGGTTATCTATTCTTTTACTATTGAGTTGTAGGAGTCCTTTACATATTCAAAGTATGCCTCTAATATGCCTTAGTCCTGGGCAACCACTAATCTACTTCCTGTTCTCAACCTGTGGTTCGTGACCCACAGGAACTGTATTAAAGGGCCGTGGCAACTTGCAATCCCTGCAAATATATGATTTGCAAGGATTTTCGTCAATTACATGGATTTTCTTTTACTTTTTTGATGGTGTCCCTGGAAGCATAAGTTTTAAATTTTGATGAAATACAATTTATTTTTTTTCCCTTTAGTTGGATGTACTTTTGGTTTTATATCAAGAAACCACTGCCTAGGTGTTTTCTAAGTTTTACTATTTTAGCCCCTACATTCTATGATGTAGAATGATAGAATGTTCAATGATACATTTTGTGTTAATTTTTTTGGTGTGGTGTGAGGAAGAGGTGCAACTTCATTCTTTTGCATGTGGATATCCAGTTTACAAAGCACCATTTGTTGAAAAGACTATTTATTCTTTCCCTAATGAATGGTCTCAATACCTTTGATAAAAATCAATGGACCAAGAAAAGCAAGCATCCAATGGACTTGATACCAATATGAAACAAGCAGATGAACAACTACACATCCACACCAGAGCAAAATACAAATAAATTCAAGAAGGGGGAGGGGAAGAGAAGGAGGGGGTTTGGTAAGCTCTCATCTAACGGGCACAATGTTGGGGTATATGGGTGAAAGGTTCAAATACAACTTGGACTTTACCTAACAAATGCAAACAATGTAACCTAATCATATGTACCCTTACATCAAATTGAAATTAAAAAAAAAAAATCATTGGACCATAAATATAAGAGTTTACTTCTTTTCTTTCTTTTCAAACACTGTCTCACTTTATTGCACTAAGCTTAGAATGCCATGGTGTTAGCCTAGTTAACAGTAAACTCAAACTCCTGGGTTCAAGCAATCCTCCTGTCTCAGCCTCCGAAGTAACTGGGCTATAGGTGTCTACCATAATGCCTGGCTAATTTTTCTATTTTTAGTAGAGAGGGGTTTTACTATTGCTCAGGCTGGTCTAGAACTCCTGAGCTCCACAGATTCTCCTGCCTTGGCCCCCCCAGGGTGCTTACAGATTACAGGTGC
Organism: Perodicticus potto; assembly: GCA_963574655.1. NCBI lineage: Eukaryota > Metazoa > Chordata > Mammalia > Primates > Lorisidae > Perodicticus > Perodicticus potto. Next base: position 43,420 of record CAUYRH010129382.1, read on the forward strand.
GAACCACAGCGCCAAGCCCAAGAGTTTACTTTTGGATTCTCAGTTCAGTTTAATTGATCTAAGTCTAGTGTTATGCTAATGCCAGACATTACCTTTTAAAAAATTTATGATAAAGGAAAAAATCTTTTTAATTATTATTTTAAAACAATTTGATTTAATGGGCTTTATGAATTAAGTTTAGTAGTTTTAACAAAGAAGAATGGTTGTGACATAAACATAATGGTGGGCAAAAACAAACTTAACCTCATAGGACTGTATCCAAAACAAAATTTGGAAACCACAAAGGGAGTAATGTTTGAAAAACAAAAATATTCCTTTTGACAATTAAAGTTTGAATGCAAACACAATGATAAAAGAATAACCTATTTCAAATGAATGCCATAGTCAATATTTAAAGCTAATTCTTGAGAATATATGCTAGTAAAAGGAACAGTTAATATCAAAAAACAACAGTCTGAAGAAAGGAGTAAACCAAACTTAATCAATGCTTTACCTTCTAAAAATATAAGAACTCTTTAGTCTGGGTCCAGTATTTTGGAGATTCAAAATACCATCAAAATACCAAATTATAAAATAATGAGGCCATATGCCAAAAGAACAGAAAACATTCTGCTTCTTGAAAAAGCAACACATCACTATATGCTGTACTTGAAAAGCAAAGTTCACGTACTCACAGAGTCCTTCCCCATTTCCTACTACCTGCTAGAGAAGCATCACAGAGAATGATTCAAGCACAGCATGGAGGAAAGAACAATGGATTGGGATTCAGAAAGCCTTTAGCTCCCCACCAACTATCATTGCTATGGGTCTCGGAGTCCTCATTCGCCAAATGACTAAACACTTAGAGGAGGGAGAAACTGTAAGAATGGTTAGGAGTAAGAAGCCATTGGCTTATTTTAATAAAAACATTAAAATATTAGCTACCCACATATGACAAAACCCTTATAAGACTGATTCTGATGAGGAAAAAAATCAAATGAAGAGTTTCCTCTAACAACTAACATTACTAATAAAACATATATAAAGAACAGAAAGGAAAATTATAGGTCAATGTCACTTTAAGCACAGAGACAAAAATCCTTACTACACATTTGTGCACTTAATTTGTAACAAAAGAAGCAATGAACAAAGATGTTTTCACTATGTGGTACTGGATCAAGGGAATGTCCACATGGAAAAAAAATTTACCTCAAGTCCTATATCCCAGCATTTACAGAAAAAAAAAAAATTCCACATGGACTATAGATATAAATGTGAATAAAACTTTAAGACAGCTATACAAAAACAATGTCTTCTTCATGTGAGGATAAGCAAAGATTTCTTAAATAGGGCACAGAAACCTCCACTCATGAAGGAAATGACTAAGATCTACATTAAAATTAAGAACTTACCCACATCAAAAGATAAAATCAAGAAAAGTTAAGGCAAGTGACAGAGGAAAATATTCAAAACAAAGTTAACCATGGCTTGTATATAGAACATATAAAAAAGTTCTACAAATATATATATTTTTAAATGTAGACAACACAATTTTTTTTTTTTGAAACAGAGTCTCACTATGTTGCCCTCACTAGAGTGCTGTGACATCACAGCTCACGGAAACCTCAAACTCTTGGGCTTAAGTGATTCTCTTGCTTCAGCCTCCCAAGTAGCTGGGACTACAGGCACCCACCACAGTGCCTGGCTATTTTTTGTTGCAGTTGTCACTGTTGTTTAGCTGGCCTGGGCAGGGTTTGACCCCGCCATCCTCAGTGTATGTGGCTGGTGCCATAACCACTGTGCTACCAGCACCAAGCCAGAGACAATCTGATTTTTATAAATGGGCAAGAGACTTCACAAAGACATCCAAATGGATGATAAACACCTGAAATGGTGCTCTTCTTTATTACTAATTAGGACAAAGAAAATTATAACCACAGTAAAATCATCCACCAGAATTCTAAAATTAGTAAGAATAAGACTAAAAATACAAAATATTTCTGAATATGGAAAATAAGGGGAATGTGCAAATAGTGCTAGTGAGAATATAAATGGATACAACTAATCTGGAAAACTTTTAATATCAAGTAAATGTGAACTATCCTCTGATGTAGTAATTAACTCTTAGATATATTCCAAGAGAATAAATTTATATATATACCAAAAAATACGTTGAAGAAAGGTATTAACAAAATTATTCATAAAAACCACAAACTAAAAGCAACACAAATGACAGTTTGAATTTATAAAGTACGGTCTATTCATACACTGGAATTATGTGGCTATGAAAATGAATGACTGGGCTCGGCGCCTGTGGCTCAATGGGCTAAGGCGCCAGCCACGTACACCTGAGCTGGCGGGTTCGAATCCAGCCCAGGCCCGCCAAACAACAATGACGGCTGCAACCAAATAATAGCCAGGCGTTGTGGTGGGCGCCTGCAGTCCCAGCTACTTGGGAGGCGGAGGCAAGAGACTCGCTTGAGTCCAGGAATTGGGGGTTGCTGTGAGCTGTGATGCCACAGCACTCTATCCAGGGTGACAGCTTGAGACTCTGTCTCAAAAAAAAAAAAAGAAAATGAATGACTGTAGCTAGATCCAAAAATCCAAATAAACCATTTTAAAAAGGTTATTAAAACAACGTTCACTGAAAGAAACCAGACATGCAGATTATGTGATTCTATTTATATGAAATTCAAAAGGAGGCAAAACTAAACTATGATGTTGAAAGTCAGGATTGTGATTATTTCTGGGAGGAAAAGAAGAGGTCAACACTTAAAAGACTTTGGGAAGGTTTCTGGGCTGTCGTAATGTTTTACTTCCTCACCTATGTGGTAGATGCGTGTATATTCACTTTGTTATAATTTACAGAGCTGCATACTAAAGATTCATGAACTTTCCTCTACAAAGGTTATAACTTGAAGAAAAATTTAAAACACTTTAATAAAAAGTAATTCCTACTTCGGTTTTCCATACATAAGAAGCTTGGAAGTTGCCATTCTGCCTCAACATGAAATAAAAAGTTAAAAAACTAAAAAATCAACAATTCTTCTCAGATCTATAAAACAAGTGAAGTCATAGGACAAACAACTGGCTTAAAAATTGAATACAGATGAATACAAAGGATAGCAACTTATCAGACAGAAATCCATCACTAGAAACCTCTGTGGGAACCAGTGCCAGGGTAGGAAAACCTGAACTCCAAATGACAAACTGCTGGAAGTTCACAGTAGAGAACTCTGAGTTGAAGACTCAAAGGGACCAAGTCATGGAAGTGACCCATACACATTATGAGTATTGCCTCTAGAATGCCACTTGGTTTAAAAAGTATCAGAGAAAAAAACCCACCGTGTTTCCAGCAGAAGCAATGGAAAAAGAACTATTTCAAAATGTGCCAGAGTATTCTCTACTTCTTAACAATGTTGACCCTTAGGAAAAACTATTTAAGGAGAGGATAACCTGCTGGGGATTTATCAGAGCCTAACTGACTATAGGGAAATACCCAAGTTCAGCTGCTCTAGTTTTCCAAATAGAGAAATGGATATTACTAATTCCAGCTTCCTACAGCCTTCCATGCAAAAAAGGGAAATGTCTGACCTCACCCTACTTTGACCATCCTACCCACCTAAGTGAAGGGAGGGCAGGAAAAACTGAGGAACATTTGTGTAGTTCATAGTCCAAAAATACAGAATCACTAAAGATGGAGACGTACTCACAGGACTACAGAACACGCTCCTCCCCCTATGCTACCTCCATGTTACTAAAAGCTTGTCTAGGAAGTATTTACAAGGAATACTAACTGGCAACACAATGAAACAGTTCAAAATGGGAAAGCAAGTATCAGAACCATACACAAACATGACAGGTATATTTAAATAGGAATATTTTTAAATGATGATTAATATGCCAAGGGAGCTAATGAATTTAAGTAGCTAGTATAAAAAAAAGAAAGAAAAAAGCAAATAGATGAATAAGCAGAGAGATGGAAATTCTAAGAAAGTCCAAAAAAAAAGACAAGAGAGATAGACCAAAAACATGGTAACAAAAATGAAGAATGTCTTAAATGGGCTTATTAGTAGACTGGATACTGCCAAATCTCAGAGCTGGAGGATATCTCAATAGAATTTTCCAAAACAGAAAAGAAAAAAAGAAACTGAGGGTGGACTGTCACAAAAGACAGAAGAGAATATCTAAAAACTGTGGGGCAACTATAAAAAATATAGCATACATGTAATGGAAGTAAGAAAGAAAGGAAGTGAAAAGAACAACTGAAACAATAATCAATGAAAAATTTCCCAAATTTATGTAAGACAACAAATCATAGATCAAAGATGCTCAGAGAACACCAGTCAGAAAAAAAAAATGCCGAAGAACTACACCTAATGCATATCACATTCAAACTATAATAAATAAAAGATAAAGAAAAAGATCCTCAAGGTACTGGAGGAAAAAAAATTCTAAAATTCTCCTCATACAAGCAAAAAGGAGAATTCTAAAATTCTCCTCATACAAGCAAAAAGAGATGGAGTTAAATAATTCACACGTTGGGGAAAAAACCCCACTGACCTTGAATTCTGCATCCGTAAAATTATCCTTCAAAAATAAAAAAAGACATAAAGACTTTCTCAGACAGACAAAAATTGAGGGAATTTGTTGCCAGTAGTTGTAGTTGCAAGAAATGTTAAAAAAGAAGTTCTTAGAGAGAAAAAAAATTATTTAAGTCAAAAAATCAGATCTACATAAAGGTATAAATCTAACAAAAGAAGTGCAAGACTATAGCTCTGATGAAAGAAATCAAAGAAGTATGAAATGAAATACATTTCATGTTCATGGATAGGAAGACTCAATATTGTCAAGATGTCAGTTCTTCCCAATTTGATCTAAAGATACAATGCAATCCTAATCAGTCTTCCATTAAATTGTTTTATGGATAAGAACAAACAAATTCTAGAGTTCACATGGACAGGCAAAAGATCCACAATACCTAAAATAATATAAAAGGGAAAGAACAAAGTTAGAAGACTGACAATACCTAACTTCCAGATTTTATTATAAAACTACAGGCAGTGTGGTAATAACGAAAAGAATAGACAAATGGATCGATCAATGGAACAAAATAAAGAGACCAGAAACAGACCTATGAATAAATAAATACAGTAAGTGACCTCTGAAAAAGGGGCAAAGGCAATATTATGAAGATAGTCTTTTAACAAATCATGCTAGGACAACTGAACATCCAAGTACAAAAACATTAATCTACATATAGACCTACAACCTTTATAAAAATTAACTCAAAATATAACAGAGACCTAAATGGAAAACACAAACCCATAAAACTCCTAGAAGATAACACAGGAGAAGATCTAGTTGGCCTTGAAATTGGGGGTGACTTTATTTTTTTTGGGGGGGGTGACTTTTTAAATAAAACAACAAAATCATGATCCAGGAAAGAAATAATGAATGAGGGGTACTTCATTAAAATTGAAACCTGCTTTGAAAGACACTGTCAAGACAATCAGAAGACAAGCCAGAGAGTGAGAGAAAATACTTGCCACAGAGTGAGAGAAAATACTTGCAAAAGACATATCTAATAACAGAAGGCTACACAAAATATACAAGAACTCAACTATTAAAACTCAACAGGAAGAAAATGAACAACCCAATTAAAAATGGGCAAAAGAGGACACACAGATGACAAAGAAGGACACAAAAAGAAACTCAAAACCATAAGTCATCAGGGAAATGCAAATTAAAACAAGATAGAACTACATACCACTGACATCAAATGCTGGCAAAGATGGAAAGCAACAGGAAAGCAACAGCTCCCTCATTATTGATGGGACAACAAAAGGGTATGGGTACTACAAAAAACAATTTGGCAGTTTCTTACAAATTAAACATACTCTTACCATACGACACAGCAACTATATTATTTGATACTTACCCAAAGGAGGAAAAAATTGATGTACACACAAAACCTCCACCATCACGTTTATAGCAGTTTTATTCCTAACGACCAATCCCCAGGAGCAACCGAGATGACCCCCAGGCGTGGCATCCGTAGCTCAGTGGTTAGGACACTGGTCACATACATGGAAGCAGGCAGGTTCAGATCTGGCCCAGGCCTGCTAAACAACAATGCCAACTGCAAAAAAAAAAAAAAAAAAAAGCAGGTATTGTGGTGGGTGCATATAGTCCCAGCGACCTGGGAGGCTGAGGCAAGAGAATCACTTAAGTCCAAGAGTTTGAGGTTACTATGAGCTGTAACGCCACAGCACTCTAACGAGGGCAACATAGTGAGACTCTGTCTCAAGAAAAAAAAAAATGGCCCTCAGTAGAATGGATAAACTGTAGTACATCCAGATAATGGGATAGCATTTAGCACTAAAAAGAAACGAACTCAAGCCGTGAAAAGACATGGAAGAAATATAAACGTATGTTACTAAGTGAAAGAAGCCAATCTAAAAAGGCTACAACTATTTGAGATTCTGCAAAAGTCAAAACTAGGGTGATAGGCTGGCCATGGTGGCTCACACCTGTAATCCTAGCACTCTGGAAGACCCTGGAGGGAGATCATTTGAGATCAGCCTGGGCAATATAGCAAGCCCATCTCTACAAAAAATTAAAAAATCAGCTGGATGTGGTGCTATGTACCTATAGTGCCAACTACTCAGGTGGCTGAGGCAAGAGGATCATTTAAACCTAGGAGTTTGCAGTTGCAGTGAGCTATTACAATGCTATTGCACTCTAGCCTAGGCAAAAGAACAAGACCCTATCTCAAAAAACAAACAAACAAATAAACTAACCAAACAAAGAAACTATGATGATAGGAAAAAGATCAGCTGTTACCAGGTTAGGCCAGAGGAAAGGATAAATAGATAAAGCAAAGAGGATTTTTAAGGCAGTGAAACTAGGTGGCACCCATAGCTCAGTGGGTTGGGTGCTGGCCACATATACCAAGGCTGGCGGATTCGAACCCGGCCTGGGCCAGCTAAAACAACAACTGCAACAACAAAAAAATAGCCGGGCGTTGTGGTGGGCACCTGTAGTCCCAGCTACTTGGGATGCTGAAGCAAGAGAATCGCTTAAACCCAAGAGTTTGAGGTTGCTGTGAGCTATGACGCCATGGCACTCTACCCAAGGCAAAAGTTTAAGACTCTGTCTCAAAAAAAAAAAAAAAAAAAAAGGCAGTGAAACTACTCTGTATGATACTATAATGGTAATACATGTCATTATCCATCAAAACCAAGAGTCACCCCTAATGTAAACTATGTTCATAAAATGTACAAAACCAAGAGTCAACCCTAATGCAAACTATGGTCTTCAGTGATAATGATGTATCAATGTGGGTTCATCAATACACCACTCAGGTGAGGGATATTGAGAATGAGAGATGGCTTGGCGCCTGTGGCTCAACAGGCTAAGGCGCCAGCCACATACACCTGAGCTGGCGGGTTCGAATCCAGCCCAGGCCGCCAAACAACAATGACTGCTGCAACCAAAAAACCGCCGGGCATTGTGGCAGGCACCTGTAGTCCCAGCTTCTTGGGAGGTGTAGGCAAGAGACTTGCTTGAGCCCAGGAATTGGAGGTTGCTGTGAACTGTGATGCCACAGCACTCTATCCAGGGTGACAACTTGAGGCTCTGTCTCAAAAAAAAAAAAAAAAAAAAGAAATTATCTTCTATCTGAGATACTATAAATAACAAAATTCAAATAAAAATTAAAAAAAAAAGAGAATGAGAGATACTGTGTGTATTTTGGGACAGAGAGTATACAGGAAATCTCTAGAGCAACCTAAAACTACATTAAAAATAAAGTCTATTCAAGAGAAAATAAAATAATTTGAATATATACACAGATATACACACTCACAGACAAATATACATGCTAACGTCACTTCTTTCATCCATATAAAATGATGTACAATTTTCTCAAATGTAATTTATGTTAGCTCTGTAAGTAGAAAATGAATAGATGAGCAAATCAACAAAAAGCATGCTTTTTGGATAACCCTATTATCAGAAAATAAATGGTACTAGAAAACATCCACAAAGTGAGAGAGACACCAGACATAATGATATTCATAATAATAGAACACACCACCACCCATGAAGTAGTCTTGCTCTTCCTGACTTCCCAAATACCTGATGAAATCTCTAGATCCAACTACAAATGTACAGAATATGACAAAAAAAAAAAATTAATTAAACCATACCACAGGAAAAGAATCAGCAAAATTCAGAATGAGGGAAACAGAATAAACTACAGGCCTATTCAACAAATAAAATACAAAGAATAAAAGAGTGCTGGGATACATAAATATTTTAAAAGACTTAACAAAACATAACAACTAATTGTAACATATAGACTTATTTGGATCCTAATTCAAACAAACTATTGAAAACACATACCTATTGGTATTGTTTGGATATGTGTCCCCTCCAAACCTTATGTTGAAATTTGATACCCATATATCCTGAAGACCAAAAATCACATCATAATAAAGATATTTGTACCAGAATGTTTATTGCAGCCCAATTCATAATTGCTAAGACGTGGAAGAAGCCCAAATGCCCATCGACCCACCAATGGATTAATAAATTGTGGTACAT